>VWYK01075396.1:0-24057 GCA_013399775.1 Semnornis frantzii
TGGTTTGGTTTTTTGGGCTTTTTTTTTGCAGAAAATTGTAGAATTATTTACTGATTTGCTCTGACAATTGTTCAAATTGTTCAGTGCTGCTGAACATTTCTGATCTTATTGATTATACCTGTGTGTCACTTAGGTATGATATGGTTTTCACTTCATATAACAAAGTAAGAAAAGTTATTACATGAATTTTTTAAGTGAAGCTTATTTAAGTGAGGGGAGATCCATATATACTGCTTTCTTTAAAACACTTCTTAATACGTAAAACCAAAACAAAACAGAAAAGAAAAGAGGGACATTTCTCTTGGTTAGCTCTATTCATTCCAGTGTAGCTGCTACTAATTTACATCGTTGTGATAATCAAATTTAGCCTAGTAATTGTTGTAGCAGTCTCAGATACACCCTCAAAAGCAGTCATGCTGCCTTCTGAATTGGCATATATTTAGTATATCTCAAAAAATGCCTCTGGAGAAACTTGCAATTGAGTTAGTATTTTATCCATATCTGCTAAAAAAACATGCCACTGTAAAGCACAACAAGTACTGATTCATAATCTAAGACAAATATGTAGACGACAGCACTTCAAACGCAAGTTTACTTTGATACCTCCTTGAACTTCAAGTGCTTTGAATGGGAGAGAGCACACACTCATTTTGAAATGTTTACTGAAGCAAAAGAAGTGGCTACTAGGCAGAGTTGACTGGGGAACAGCAGTTCTCTTTTTAAAACATTTTCTTTCAAAATGTATTTTCTTTGAGAGACCAAAGCATTTTGAAAACCCTGGGGAAAGAAAACAATGTCCTGGTTGGGAACTCTTCACTTGACAGTCTGCCTAAGAGCTCTCCATGGCGGTCTCAGGCTTTCAGTTGCCCAGGTGAGCTGCCAGGAGCTACACAAGGAAGCTAACAAGAATGGGCAAAGGTTTCCTATAGAAACATGGTTTGGTGTGTGTATCTAGAAACATTGCTTTGTATCTGCCAAACACAGCCATATTTAAACTGTTTTATGTCACATTTAAATAAGTCAGCAAGTACTATGGCATGATATTGGCCTTTTTTTGTAGCCATTTTTCATTTCAATTGCATCTTGGATTGCCAAAAGTTTTAGAAGTGATATAGTAGCTAAAGCATTGATGCAGTTTAGGCTTCAACAAGAATAACTATTCAAGAATAACTATTCAAGAATAACTTTTGATTTGTCTACTGTTGTAGAAGTGGTCCAGGGAAAGTGTTTGCTATTTATCCATTATACTTTTACAGCACATAAATAGAGGTATAGTAGTAAAGTCAAATCCTCATTTGTGTTTACACCCTGATTTTTGCAATAAAACTGTGTGCCTTTGGTACCACCTGCAAAGTATTTGGTACAGATTCAGGGAGACTGAATACATGGAAGACAACCACTATTCTCTCTAAAAAGTCATGTCCAGGATTTTGCCAACTCATTAATGCAGAGAAAGCTGAAAGTTGGTACTCAGTTTGTAGGAGCCTGAAGACAGCTTTTATCTCCTACATGACATTTTCTTCTAGATGAATGATTAAATTCCCTCCTATCCGCTGTCTAAGCAATGAGCCGATAGGATGATGGAGAAAAAGAGATTAACAAAGAGGACAGGCAAGCAGGCAAAAGGAAAACATCTACACTGGTGATGTTGCTGGAGGAGAACGAATTTATAGCAGAACTCAGAGCCTGCTTCTTTAAAATTGTCACTTTGTTTAAAACTCTGAGATTGGAAGAAATAGTGTCAAAAGGAATGAAAAAGACTGACTCAGTGTGGTATGGTGAAATGCAACTGAACAAGGAAGCAAATGACAAAGTTATAAAGTTTCCTCCATATACTTTTTTAATAATCACTGTACATATCTGTGTATATTTTGCATTAAACTAGCTCATTAATGAGTAGCTAGTCGACACATTTAAGGAGGCCGAAGGGACATTAACCATTTTTTATAAGACTGGAAAACCAGACTGGGCTCCTTGGTATTATAACTAATTTGTTTTGCTGGGCAAGCATTCAAATGGTAGATCATGAAAAGGCTGTGCATAAGAATTTTTTATTAAGGTAAACCAGAAAACTTAAAGAGCAGTAGGTATGGGGTTGGGNAGAGGGTGTGGGGGTGGGTTTTTTTTTTTTTTTTTTTTTTTTTTTTTTTTTTTTTTTTAGCATTGCATAAACAGAATTTGAGGGTTTACAGAGCATTGATGGGGTTGAGATAATGATGACTGCATTCAGTAATAAAGGGGAAAAAATTGCTAAAAAAACATTGATGAGATTCAGATAATGATAACTGCATTCAGTAAATAAAGGGGAGGAATTGCTACAAAGCATTGATGGGGTTGAGATAATGGTGATTGCATTCAGTAAATAAAGGGGGGGAAATTGCTACAAAGCATTGATGGGGTTGAGATAATGGTGATTGCATTCAGTAAATACAGGGGAAAAAATTGCCCGAGCTGTAATGTTGAGACTTTCTGCTAGTACTAGAATATATTTACACATTTTAGAAGGATTAAAACTGTAAAGAGGAAGTTAATCAGTTTGCATTAATCATAGTCAGAGAAAAACTTCACTGACAATTGTAAGAATGAAAATATGGATCGAAACCCATAATTGGTGTGATTTAACTTAATTTTTCAGAATCAGCCTTTGATTTAATGTATCAATGAGGTAAAATGATTACGGTTTTGTGTTAAATAGATATTCTAAGCATATGGTAGATGTTAATGCAAAGATAGGAAGATAAGCAACCACAATGTCCTGCCGTTTAGTGCAAATATGAACTATGATGTTAGCCAATTACTTTATTGGACCCCAAAGTTTTTGTCATTGCTTAGTTTTTTCCTTTCAAGCTGGCAGAATTTTTTTTTTCTCCTCTATCATGTCCAGATTGGGAAAAAAAAAAATCTAACAACTAAACTATAGTCAAGTGTATAAAGGGAAACATTTTTTATGCTAGTCTTAAAAATGCCATTTATTTGAACAGGAGCGTGGAAAAATATACAGGATACATAGCATTGCCACATGGTAGAATTTTACTGAAAGGCATCAGAGCTAAGAAAACATCTATTGCCTTCAGGCAACCTATGTTTGAAAGCAGAAAATTAGGGAACTGCATGCCTTCAAGATCTTAGATACTTTAAGTTTTAAAAGAGTACTTCAGGTGTCATAACTCCATGTTTTGTCAAAAAGGAAGTATAAGGCTCCTCTTAACACTTTCTTTGTTGCCTGCCTAAGCCTTGTTATATGGTCAGCTATTTGGATCTAATCTTCCAAATATGAACTTCTTGTTCTGTTGGTTTTAATTTACCACACAGTCATAGAATCACAGAATGGTAAGGTTGGAAGGGACCCCAAGGATCATCCAGTTCCAACCCCCTGCCATAGGCAGGGACACCTCTCACTAGCACAGGTCACTCAAGGCCTCGTCCAACCTGCCCTTGAACAACTCCAGGAAGGGAGCAGCCACAATCTCCCTGGGCAACCTGTGCCAGTGTCTCACCACCCTCACTGGAAAGAACTTCCTCCTAACATCCAGTCTAAATCTCCCCTCTACCAGTTTAAACCCATTGCCCCTCATCCTGTCATTATAAGACCTTGTCAACAGTCCCTCCCCAGCCTTCTTGTAGGCCCCCTTCAGATATTGGAAGGCTACTCTAAGGTCTCCTGGAAGCCTTCTCTTCTCCAGGCTGCAAAGCCCCAACTCTCTCAGCCTGTCCTCATAGCAGAGCTGCTGCAGCCCTCTGAGCATCTTCGTGGCCTCCTCTGGACCTGCTCCAACAGTTCCATGTCCTTCCTCTGCTGGGGGCTCCAGAACTGCACAGAGGACTCCAGGTGGGGTCTGATGAGAGCAGAGCAAAGGGGCAGAATCCCCTCCTTTGCCCTGCTGCCCACACTGCTCTTTACAAGGACCAGTGTTTCTTCTGCCCAGATATTCAGCAACATTAATATTATCCTATGATTTCTACAACAGTTCTAAAATAATTTCAGTATCAGTAACTTTTACTTCTGACATTTACATAGTTAGAACACAAAGAACTAGTACCACCTGCAAAAGAAGCATGACTTGCAGGGCTGGCTGCTCTGATATTCAGCAACGTTAAGATTATCCTATGATTTCTACAATGCTTCTAAAATGATTCCAATATCAGAAACGTTTACTTCTGACTTTTACATAGATAGAACACA
Organism: Semnornis frantzii; assembly: GCA_013399775.1. Taxonomy (NCBI): domain Eukaryota; kingdom Metazoa; phylum Chordata; class Aves; order Piciformes; family Ramphastidae; genus Semnornis; species Semnornis frantzii. The sequence goes on from VWYK01075396.1 coordinate 4,184, forward strand.
AAGAGCGAGTGCCAACTGCAAAAGAAGCATGACTTGCAGGGCTGGCTGCTCTGGAAGGTGTCTAATCCCCATTCAGCAATCTATTTCCTTACATAGGAGATGTTGGATCTTTTCACTCTTAGCTGACTTTCTCATCACCTATCTCAGTATCCTAAGCAGAGTTTTTTGTATTCCTTTCTGGTCATGGTTTTCTGCAGAAATCTCATTATCATATCCAAAGGAATTAGAACTGTGTTGGAAGTAGATACTTTTAAAATGTTTTCCTTAGCTTCATAGCTCCATAGTGCCAAAGAAATGTTATCTCTGTGAATTTGACAAGATTGCTATGTCTGGTAAATGTGCAAAGTATTCTTTGTGATATGAGTAAATGGTCACTTGGCTTATAGTAGTAACTGGAATCTCTTTTTGTACAGTTTATTTTGTTAGTGTGTGTGTGGGGGTGTCACGTATTTAACAAATTTGTATGTCATAATCCACTTCTAGCTTTTGAAGATATTTTCTGGGGTTTGTTTTTTTTTTTTTTTTTTTTTTTTTTTTTTTTTTTTTTTTTTTTTTTTTTTTTTGGAGGGCTTCATGATTTTAGTTTGGTTTGGTCTTTGTAACTGCAAAGTGTATTTTTATTAAGATTAATTCTGTCTGTCAAGCCAATGAATCTGAAAATCCCATAGACCTTACAAGTTTTCAGCCTGTCAAGCTCTTTGCAAGCACTTAGAATTTAAATTTGATAAACACAAAGGTATAGCTTCAACTTTTAAGTACAGGGAAAAGTGTTTATTTCAACAGGAAAATACACAATTATAGTGGTTTATACTAATAGTATAAGACATCTAGGCACACTGTATTGATTTAACCACCCCAGAGGTCTTGAGAATGGAGTTCCTGGGTGTATTCAGGTGTCTAATGAAATAATCTATACCATTCCCACACAGATGTGTTTTGCATAGAACAGCAGTGACTTCTTTTTACTATACTAAGACAGGTAAACAGAAGGTATGTTCTAATCCAGGTAATTGAAATAGTAGAGAAAAAGTACTTTTTTTTTTTTTTTTCCTTAAGAATCTCTTCCAAGGCAGTAATAAAAATAATTTATTTTAATAGAGATGGTTCATGAAATAGCTCCATAGTTTAAGAGGATTTCAGTACTGGAAATAGCAGGTACAGAAGCTGGGAAAACCGTGCTGTATTTCAGACATATCATTTCAAAGAAAGGAAGAAAGCAAATCAATAACTGTCATAGTATAAAGGAGGTTGGAGAATGTTATTTAATCATATATATTATGTATGCATATTTTAAAAAGAGAATTTTCTCCACTGTCAGTACTTCATAAGGCTTCTATTTGAGTTCTTTTCAAGCTCTCTCTCGGTTTGTGCTAAATGATAGTATACTTATTAAAACACCATTTCAAATAAAAGTATTTTATCATTGTGCAGGAGTACTATCAGTGATAGCAGCTTAAAATGAAAGTGACAAGTAATCTAAAATCAAAGATAAAAATGTAGAAATTATTTTCTTAGAAAAGAATTGTTCACATTCTCAGGATTTTTCCTCATGATTTGATTGGTAAAGTATGATATTCTCTAGTAGTTATATGATTTCAACATCTGTGATATAAAAGTATATCATCCAATGAACACTGAATTAGATCCTTAGTCTATCCTCCAGCACAATCTGGATTTGTCTGTTCAAGTTCTATACCATGAAAAATGTCAACATGTTCTGGTGAAGTGTGAAGTAGTATTCATTGTGAGCCTTTATCTCCATAACTCATCACAAAGCATTTGAATGTACCGTTAACATTAAATTGTTCTGTATTATAATATGGTGAAACAAAAGGAAGTATAACTACATTTCTTTTTGGTTTCCCCTCCCCTTCAGAAGATAGTGTGGCGAAATGACGGTAAAACTGAAATTCTTTGCTTTTCTTTTTGATAAAATGTAAACAATACTTTGTATTTTGGGTCAAATCATATCATGTGAAATAATGCATTGAAGCAAATCAAGAAGCACATTGCTGTGGATCCCCATGAACCTAATTAGTGCTTGCTTAATGAGGAGGCTCTGAATTACCTCATGGGAGTTACACAGGTGTGTCATGGCCTCCTTTCCCATGCTTATCCTGGCTGGCCTACATTTCTTAAGCATACTGCAGCTTCTCCTTTGGTTAACAACAGTAGCAGATCACACATATATTGTGTGCCGTAGAGAGAGCAGGTCTCAATGGAAAGAACAGCTCTGCTAATTGTTGACCAGGGAATAGCAGTTTATGTTGGAAGCCAGCAGCTCTGCTCTTAGAGCTGAATTTTAAACTCTCTTTCAGGCCTTAAACTCTAGTTTCTGTCTCTGGAAAATTGCATGAATGCAATGATGATTCACTTAATTAAAGCAGAGACCAGTCTGATGAATAATGGTGTTTTCCCTTGTGTGGAATCTGTAACACTAATCTTACTATTTTTTAACCTGCTGAAAATCAGTTTAGCTTTTTCTGACTTCACAGGATCAGAAGCTGGATGTTGATATGGCCTTATCCTGAGTATTATATACAGTTCTGGGGTCCACAATGAAAGAAGGTCATTGAATGTGTTCAGAGGAAGGCAACAAATCTGGTGGAAGAGTGTCACTACTTGGTATCCCAAACCAACCCTGGGCAGTGGGGGACATTGTCCTAAGATTCAAAAGATTCTCTTGAATTAAAAGTAAGCTGACACCAAACAGCTTGTTAGTTGGGTTTATTAGAGTCAAAGAAAACTGGTAAAAACCAGAGCAGAGGGAAAATAGGAAGAAAAAGGAGAGGGAAAATATAGAGAGAAAAGGAGAAAGAATGAGAGCGTTAAGAAGTAAGAGAAAGAGATATCACCAGCAATTGGGTCCAGCAATGATTTCATAGGAATAGTCCAACTTCTTGGTGATGGGTGTCCATTCCAGCAGAGTCTTCTGTGGTAAATGCAATACATGGACCCTAGAAGTTGTATTAATAGTTCAAAACTGTGTCAATGGAAGTTCAGAATGGATGATAGGAAGCATTTATTTCCTGAGAAGATCACGAAGCACTGGAACAAGCTTCCTAGACAGATGGTCAAAGCCTCAAGCCTGTCGATGTTTAAAAACCATTTGGACAGTGTCCTTAACTATTACTCTCAGGTAAATGGACTAGATGATCCTTGTAGATCCTTTGCAAAGGATCCTTAGTCTGGTCCATAACCTCAATAATTGCATCCTCATTCTGAACCATATATGTGTCTGTCTGTCCATCTATCTATCTATCTATCTACGGAGAAGAGAAAGCTTCGAGGAGACCTTATAGTAGCCTTCAGGTATCTGAAGGGGGCCTACAAGAAGGCTGGGAAGGGACTATTGACAAGGTCTTGCAATGACAGGACAAGGGACAATGGGTTTAAACTGGCAGAGGGGAGATGTATATTGGATGTTAGGAAGAAGTTCTTTGCAGTGAGGGTGGTGAGACACTGGCACAGGTTGCCCAGGAAGGTTGTGGCTACTCCCTCTCTGGAGATGTTCATGGCCAGGTTGGAGGAGGCCTTGAGTACTAGTGGGAGGTGTCCCTGCCTATGGCAGAGTGTTGGAACTGGATGATCCTTGAGGTCCCTTCCAACCTTACTATTCTATGATTCTATGATTCTATGATTCTATGACTCTATGATTCTATCTGTCTATCTATCTATCTGTCTATCTATCTATCTATCCATCCACCTTCATGATTATTTTAGTAGTGTAATCAAATACATTATTTTAGAAATTAAACAAAATATGAAATAAAATGCTTCCCATCCTTTCCCCCTATCTCACCTTGAGAAGGTTTTCTTTACCCCCACAATATAATAATATTCAAGGTAACTGACAGTGTTCTGGCAGACTTGAAATATGCACAAAGGAACAGCTCCATCTGGAAAAGGTGACCTATTCATCAAGCTTTGACTTGCTCATAGTCATACTTACTCCATCGTAGCAATATTGGTTTCCAGTGTAAGAGGTAATTGTTCAACTGAAATCTGACCACAGTGGTAGCATTTGTTATCAAACTGGTGAGGTGTTTGAGAACAGCTTGACAAATAACATTGTAAGGTATATTGATGTTTTGAAGCTCATGATTAGGAGAAGTTACAATTTTCAAAGTTTTAAATCTCTCTCTCTCTCTTTTTTTTTTTTTTTCTTCTTCCACTCTCATTCTACTTCGTCTCCGAAAATCAGAGGAACACAATGAAGATAATGACAATACATCTTATCAGACAAAGAAGGGAAAAGAAGCATGTGCCAGATGATTCAATGAGCAAGGAGATGTAGTGGCCAGATGGGAATGTTTAAGTAATGAATGACTTGGGGGCAGCAGGAGGGAAGCAGACGTACTGTACAGATATTTTTCAGCTGTGAATAAATTGAAGTGTTGCAGGCTGGAATTATTAATTTCAATCATTTTATCGAGCAGCCAGAGGTGGTATCCTGAAAAAGAAGATAAATATCACACATGTGGAGTTTCTTCAGACATCATGCAAGTGCTGCAAAGCTGCTCAAAATTTTAAAACCCAAATCACAAAACATGCCCAGCTGTTCTTTGCCAACATAACTAATAGGGAAAAACCTACTGGGTTTGTGTTCCAGAAATCAAAATAAATGCCCACTCTCTGGAGCAGTGAGCAAGAAGAGATACACAAAACGGAACTTCAGTGTCGCTACATTGTAAAGTCTTTCCATGGACTGACTTCAGATTCTCTGCATAGTTTGTTGTTTGAGTACTGGGAAAAGGAAGTACAGCAAATAACAATAGCCTTCATTATGAGTAAATATTGCAACTCTTTTGGAAAGAAAACTTCTGTCAATGTTTGCTTGAATTTCTAGCTTTGCTTTGATGATACTTGTATTCCATTTATTCAAGTTTTGATAGAGAGGATATTCTCAGAGGTGAATTACAAGGTTATTTGAACGAGGGACTGAGTTTGGCATAGAAGTGATTTCTTCCTATTAAAGATGATGTGGCACTAAACATGGACAGTTGTGAACACTATTTTGGAAGGAGGTACAAGTTTCAGGTTGTTTGAAGTCTAGGTGTCACACACAAAGAATGAATCTAACTATGTGGAATTTTCAGTAATTTTCTGGAGAATTTGATATTTGTGAGTATTGAGTTTTGCACACCACAACTGAAATTCTCTGAAGAGAATTTCCTGTTTCCATGTCCCCATCTTTCTTACAAGTCCCCTTTAAGTACTGAAAGACTGCATGAAGGCCTCCTTGGGGTTCTCTCCTAGTTGAACAACCCCAACTCTCTCAACCAGTTCTCATAGCAGAGCTGTTTCACCTCTCTGATCACATTCATGGCTCTCCTCTGGACTCACTCCAACAGGGACTCTGTGTTAGGGATGACAGAGCTGGATGCAGCTCTCCAGGTGAGGTCTCACCAGAGTGGAGTAGATGAGGTCTGCTCATGATGAGGTCTGTGGTCTGTCGGCCACACTTCCTATGTAGCCCACAACAGCGGTTCTTTGACGTATTCTCCCAGCCTCCAATTAAAAGTGTGTATTTACTGGACAGGAATGCAATGAAGACTTACTTGCAAATTTCTCACAGGGTTTTCTTCTGAGAAAACATCAGATTGATGGATCATAAAGATTAAAGTCGCTTCATCTAGTTAACTTAAGTAAATTGCATTTCTTAGTATTACTAAATAAAATGATGTGTCTACAACTGTAACTAGCTTTAATTTGATTCCCTAATGCAATGGGACACTTTCAACTGGATGTACGGAGCAGGCTTCTGCATGAGTAAAGAGCATGAAGGTAAAGTAATTTGTTCAAATCTATAAGAGGATATCTTAATTGCTCTGCCACCAGGGTGAATTATGTTGCTGGTGGAAAGAGAATTTAGAACAAAGGAAACAAACTGCTCTTTTAAATGTTCAGTGTGAGCCCAGCAACTTTCAAGCTTTCTAGTCTAGCATTTTTGTAATGTGTTCCAATACCATCCTTTTACTGAAATTGTTTATGTAGTGCATTTTTGCTAGAGCATGGTTCATGATGTACCAGATTTACCTTCTGTGTTCCCCACCAAGAATCCTTTCTGAGAAGAATTCTGTAAAACTTCTTTCCTGTCTAGATCAGACTTCTTAGGTGTGAAAAAAAAAATGACTTGGGAAAATTATATATACTATTCAGTTCAAAAATCAGCATAAAATTCCCATACTCTGTTAGCACCAACTACTGATGCTTTCAGCCACTGATCTTACAAAATAAGTATTCTTCCTGATTTAGATCAAGAGTCACTAAGGTAGAGAATAGCATCATTAACCATTGCAAAAGTCATTTTTGCATTGTATTAAGAGTCTTCAAATTGTTTTTGGAAAGATCTTTGATGGTAATGTCTTTCTTCTGGTATCCGAAGGGGGCCTACAAGAATGCTGGGGACGGATTATTTACAAGGTCTTGCAATGACAGGATGAGGGGCAATGGGTTTAAACTGACAGAGGGGAGATTTAGACTGGATGTTAGGAGGAAGTTGTTTGTAGTGAGGCTGGTGAGGCACTGACACAGGTTGCCCAGGGAGGTTGTGGCTGCTCCCTCCCTGGAGGTGTTCAAGGCCAGGTTGGAGGAGGCTTTGAGTGACCTGTGCTAGTGGGAGGTGTCCCTGCCTATGGCAGGGGGTTGGAACTGGATGATCCTTGGGGTCCCTTCCAACCTTACCATTCTACAATTCTATGATTCTATGATATAATCAATGTAAATATTTTTGATCATTTTTTAATGGATATTTATTGTTTTAGCATGACCTTGAGAAACTAAAATATATGAGGAAACTAAAAGGTATTAAATTTTCTCTTGAAAGATAGAAGATGCATCTAGATCAGAAAAAAATGAGGAAAAGTGTATTGTGTCTCTGCCCTCACTAAAATTGTTTTAAATTTGTCTGGAGCTCTCTGATGTCAAATACAAATCAATAGAATTATGAGAACAATATTTCTAAATGAGAAGAAACTTGATGGGAACTGAAAGAGTATGTTCTGGAGACATGCTAAAGGGCTAAGAGTGAAAATAATTGACTAAAAATGAAGTTTTATGACTCATCATTTTGAAGGGAAGCAATGTAAGTGTTCTTATCACTAGGCTGATGTTCTGATATTGCCATGATTTTAATAGTGAATTTACATCAAAAATTTTCTCCCTTAATATGGTCAGGATTTTACTCCTTTCCACTGATAAATAAAAAATAAAAATAAAAAAAAAAAAATGGCAAAATGAGATACATGTCCCAGTGCCTTCCATTCCAGATTTCTGTAATTATTATTTTTCTCCTTTTCAACTGAGAGTCCTTTATCATATGCAATTTAAGTCAGGAATTAAAATAGGTGGATGGAGGAAAATATATTGAAAAAGAATGAATAGTGAAAACATAATTTAAAAGAAAACTATTCAGAGCTACCACAAGAACCCAAGCAAAACCTATTGAGGCAGGTCTCTTGAAGGAAAGCAAAATGAGACATTTACATGAAGATTAAAAATGTCTATGAGTAAAAGGGTTTTGTACTCTGGAATTAGTGATGAAAAGAGGGTAAGGAACTCTGTTTGGTATGCAATAACAGTTCAAACAGTCTTCTACATTAATCTTCTGTGTCAGGTAGTTTCCTTATACTGCATCTCCAGAGCAATCCTCTGCAGAAAATATATACTCAGAAGGAAAACTACAACACAGAAAGGAATAGCCTTACAAAAGCAAAAATCCCCAAATGCCCATGTACTGAAATATATAATGCAGTAAATAATGAAAGGGAAAATCAGCCACCTCTTAGACTGATTCTGAAAACATATTTTCCCTTAATTTGACTAAAACCTTCCTGCAAAGCCTAAAGGATGATTAAAAAAAAAAAAAAAAAAAAAAAAAAAAAATACCAAAACCCAAACCAACTCAANAGATCAATATTTAATTTCACAGAAGGACATACATAGGCATAAGAATTCTCTTCTTTATGATAGTTTGCAAAGCAGAAGAAAAAAAAATAATGTATCTTCTCTGTCTTTTTTTGAGGAAAAAAAAGGATTATATTGGACAGTTTTGCTTCTATTCAATTAAAATACTTCTTGGTGATTTTGATTAACAAAATTGAAGTAAAACGCAAACCATTTTGCCTGTTCCCCAAGGACAGTCTGGTGTGGTTGCAGACTTTTATGATAGTTTTCCTCATTTATATGTGTATCAGGTAGAATATCTTTCATTTAAATGTAGTGCTTGTTCAGATAATAATTTCTTTCACAATTTTGATGCAAGATATGCAGAAATTTACGTTCAACAAGATGTATTTCAAATAATTCAGTATACAATACATGGAAATAAAGTTACAATTCTACAGAATTTTCTATCATTACATAAGATATATGGGCAATATATTTTTAAAGTCACCTCATGTAAGAACACCAGTAAAGGAGAACAGCTGAAAATATTTTTAATTTGGGCACAATTTCATCAGGATTCTGGGATGCGTCTCGTCAGGTCCTATAGGTTTAGGTATGCTTGAACTCCTCAGATGGTCACAAACCTGATCTTCTCTTACAGTAGAAGGGATTTTGATCCTTTACCTAAATGCTTTGCTGTCCTCCTCACAAAAATACACTTAACTTGTGTGGAGTACAGATTGAGACAGAGAGAAATATCTAGAAACTGGATCATTGTTGTGAAACATTTGTATGATAAAGAGTATATTTGAACCATGGTGGTGAGGCACTGGAAAGGGTTGCCCAGGGAGGTTGTGGCTGCTCCCTCCCTGGAGGGGTTCAAGGTCGGGTTGGATGAGGCTTTGAGTGACCTGTCCTAGTGGGAGGTGTCCCTGCCTATGGCAGGGGGTTGGAACTGGATGTCCATGTCACTGACAAAGATGTTAAACAGCACTGGTCCCAGCACTGACCCCTGAGGGATGCCACTTGTCACTGGTCTGCAGATATGATGGTATATGTACTATATGATAGTATATGATATATGATAGTATATGTACTCATAAATCTGTGCAACTACAAAGCATTCATATGCTAGCTTCTGCTTGATTCTTGTAGGACTGGACATCTCCTTAAATAGAAAAAGTAGTTAGAATTAATACACTTCCCCATGCATTGCTTCTGAGGTTAAAATAAAATCTTTCATGGTTCTCCACATTCTGCAGCGCTTGGCTTTGAGAGCAGAATGTGGTCCCTTGGTGTCCTACTGAAATCATACAGTGTGAGTTTGAAAAATATGCTGAACTGGACAGTATATCTACTGAAGCATATTTTGAATACTCCTTACAAAAATGTCATATATAAATAGAATTGCTTTAAAATATTGCAGGCATCTGGTTTTGTGCCAGGCAGGCACAAAACTATTGCAGACATCTGTTTTCGCATCTTTGTGCCGCTCCTCGTTTCTTGTATGTTAAAAAGTCAATTACTGCAAACTATCTCTGTAATTTCTGGATCATTACCCATTTATCCTTAAGCAAAAATATCCTTGTTCAGAGGTTTCTTAGTGTATAATCTCGTTACTTTACATTTGTAGTGCTTTCATGAAATTCAAATTATCTGTTACCATATGATTAATTATTAATTACGTCATAAGTTGTTTGTTGTCTATAGAAGCTGCTCCCATTTTAGTGTGTAAATGGGACTGAGGTGTTCTCTACAATAAGAGCAATTTTGGTAATGATCTGGATAAGTCTGCTTCAGGAATTTAGTGAAGTGGTCATTGAATCTGTGTATAAAATTTGATAGTCAAGGATGTTCCAAAAATACTGTGGTGATATCAGATGCCATGTCTCTGATGACTTTGGACTCAATAGAAAAGTTTTGTATTACAGAATGCTTTTCCTACACTGGTAAGATGTTTTTTTCCTTGGTTTCACAGAATCACAGATCACAGAACCTTAGAGGTAGGAAGGGACGTCCAGAGATCATTAAGTCCAAACCTGCTGCCAAGCAGGATCACCTAGGGCAGGCTGCACAGGAGTGCACCCAGATGGGTTTGGAAAGTCTTTGGAGAAGTAGACTCCATAACCTCTCTGGGTAGCCTGTTCCATTGCTCCGTCACCTTGACTGTAAAGATGTTTCTCCTCATGTTGAGGTGAAAACTTCTATGTTCCAGTTTGTAGCTGTTTGTCCTTGTCTTATTGCTGCGGACCACCAAAAAGAGATTGGCCACATCCACTTGACACCCATCCCTCAGGTATTTATAGATATTTTTGAGATCTCCTCTCAGTCTTCACTTCTCCAGACTAAACAGCCCTAAGTCTCTTAGTCTCTCTTCACAGAGGAGATGCTCAAGTCCCCCAGTCATCCTGATGGCTCTCTGATGAACTTTTTCTAGCAGGTCCCTATCTCTCTTGAACTGAGGAGTCCAAAATTGGACACAGTATTGCAGGTGTGGTCTCGCTAGGGCAAATACAAGATGATCTTCTAGAGGCGAATGATAATGGTGTGCTTGAAAATATAGTTCCTCTTTTGGAAACAGGTGACTGGTTTTCCTACTTAAAAAGGAAGGCAATTCCATAAGTAAATTTCTGTATTTCAATTAGAAAAAAATTCTTCTCCTGGACATGTAACCCTCAGTTATAGCTATGGTCAAATAAAATAAACTCACTGAGAAGGATAGATAGTAAACCGAAAAGGCTTCTATTGCACATTGCATTCCTTTCGGAGTTCACTTTCAAACTAGCTGGCTGTGTTTGTACTCATGAAAAACAAACAGTGATTACTGCATTTAATAAATACAATTATATAATAAGCAACACCAGCAAATGTTTTCTGGCTGCATAAAGACAATTAGAGTTAAGCTCACATCTAAATGCTTGTTTCTTGTAGGGGATATTTTTTTCAGGGGTGTTGATCTGATTTGATGCTACATTTCAGCTACCCAGAAAATTTTGTAACACATTGACATTTCAAATTGCCAGCTCCCACATCTGCTATGTCATGTTATGGGTAGTGAGAAGTGTAATAAAATTTGATATTTCTTTCCTTTTTCTTTGACTTTTCATAGAATCATAGAATGGTAAGGAGGGACCTCAAGGATCATCCAGTTCCAACTTCCTGCCATAGGCAGGGACACCTCCCACTAGTACAGGTCACTCAAGGCCTCATCCAACCTGGCACTGAACACCTTCAGGGAGGGAGCAGCCACAACCTCCCTGGGCAACCTGTTCCAGTGCCTTACCACCCTCACTGCAAAGAACTTCCTCCTAACATCCAGTCTAAATCTCCCCTCTGCCAGTTTAAACACATTGCCCCTTATCTTGTCATTGCAAGACCTTGTCAGTAGTCCCTCCCCAGCCTTCCTATAGGCCCCTTTCAGATACTGGAAGGCTACTCTAAGGTCGTCTGGAAGCCTTCTCTTCTCCAGGCTGAAGAGCCACAACTCTCATAGCCTGTCCTCATAGGGAGCTCCTGCAGCCCTCTGATCATCTCCGTGGCCCTCCTCTGGACCCACTCCAACAGTCCCACATCCTTCCTGTGCTGGAGGCTCCAGAAATGCACACAGTACTCCAGATGGGGTCTTTTCAGACACTAATTTTTTTTCCCCAGACAATTAATGGATGTGCTGCTTATCAAACACTTCATATTTGCTCTCAGCATTTTGATTTTCAACCTTTAAAATGCTTGCATTACTCAGGCACGTAGACCCTTCATATGGGTGGCTCTCTGATCTGGTCTACTGTTCATTAGTGGATATGAAGAAGAAATAATTTTTAATTTCTGTTTGTTTGTTATCATTTTGGAAAATATACAATTTTCTCGCTTGTAAAGTTCTTTATGAAATACAGGTGCCCAGTATTAGTGAACAGAATTAATAATTGCTAACATTATTATTGCAGGTTTTCTTTTCCCCCTTTGCTTCTGTTATCAAAGAGAACATTTGGGTTCCATGTTCAGCACTGAAGGCTGAATTATGATGTTTTCCAAAATACACTATCAGCTCCAACATATCTAGAAGCTACGTTTCCTCTCCTAAAAAGTTATTTGGTATACAGAGTGCTTCTACTTTCTCCATTTCTGTTCCCTGCAGCACTTTATAGTAGACATTAATTCTCCATTTCGGAGCTCCCTTCAGTCACCCACATACTTCTGAGATCTGCCCACTGCTAATGAATATGAATGAAACGAAAAGCAATCCTTCATAACTTAAAATAATTATTGTAGAGTCTGATAGAAGTGGGTAGGTTTATATAAAACACTGTAAAGTATATTTTTTAAGAACCCTCCCTGTAATTCTTTGAAGAACAGATGTCAAAATGTGGTGCAGTAATTTCTCTGAGAAAGGAAATTGTATTAAATCAGCAGCATAAAAATCACACGAGAGGCAAATACTTAAATTCTTAAATTAAATTTCATACTGTACTGTGCATACAGAGAAAGCTGTTTGAATTATTCATTGTGCATAACTCATTGGCCAAATTTAAGCCTTTTATGTTGAGACACATCATAATTTTATAGCTTTATTTTTCTGAATATTTATAGCACTTCAAGGAAGTCTTTGTAGGGAAAAATGTGTAATGCATCTAAAAACTATCTGGTCAAAACAATGGTATAGAAATTTCATGTGATCTAGAGGTCCATTTTAAATTTTCTTTCTTAGAAAAAATAATAAAAATATAAAATTCATCTTGTTCATCATAATCAGTAATGGAAAAAAAATGCATAATGAACAACAGCACAACTACATCTCTTGGGTTAAACCATTTACACCCAGCTGTGTGAAGAGAACAGGTTTCATGGTAAGCTGAAGTGCAGAGCAAATATAGACAGTATCCCTAAAGGGACAACATTCATAACGATGACATATCAGCAGAAAGATGGAAAAATCCACTCAATCTCAGTGTAATTAATTACACTCCAATGTGATTGGGGTGAAGATTTTATTCTTGGTTGATATGATAGTTGTGCAGCTACCTCTGGTCATTGCTGAAGACCTGCTATTACAGCAGCTTTTCTGACTAGCCAAGGAACATACTGGTTAGAAGATGTGTTCTTAGGTAGCAGTTACATACAACTTTGGGTCAGACCTCGTAACTCCAGAGATGCTGTAATGCAAAGTAACTCTTCAGTGAGTATATAAGGTTGGCTATTGAAAACAAAGTATTCACAGAACTCATTTGGTTAGATTGGTTATCCTCTTAAGTACTATTGAATTTCAGCAGTTGTATTAGACATGAGGAAAGAGCTTACTCTTTATATGGGACTGTTAAATATACATCTTGTTCATGTTTAATGAGATCCCATGTATTCATCCCAACAGTATAAGTTGACAAGCAGTACAATTCCATGTTTGTTCGTTTGTGTCTCCTATCGATGTTATAGTCAGTGATCTTTCTTTGGGAGACCAAATAAAGCTACTTTTACAAAAAGAAACCTAGAAGCTGTTGTCAGGTGTTGTGACTTAGCTCTCTGCAGTGACTGGCATTCTAGTAGTCTCTGGAGTAAATTCCCATTTTGCTGGTATGAATAAGGGCTGCTATCTGAGGGACTTAATGACATGTAGCATTAACAGGCATTTTAACTTTTTAATAAAAATTATAATCAGATACCTTTTCCAGTTTCACAGCCTTTTTCTGTATCCTGGTCTCCCATAGGATTTACAGCAGGCATATTTTCCTTACTGTTGTGATGAGTATCTTCAGTTTGGCTCGCTGCCCGGAAGCAACAGCTTATCATTTCTGCTTTGTCTCAGCCTAGGTTTTTCTACTTTCCTATATCCACACGAAGATCTCAGTAAAGGCTCTCTCTTTCTCACTGTCTCTATTTCTTTTTGTTTCTTCACTCTTGAGATTTTGCTTGCCTTTTCTCTCTCCTAATACTAAATTATTTTTTTAAAAGTAACAGTTCCTGAAACGGATAGTTGCTGTGCTGCTGACCAGACTAGATCATAATAATCTTTTCATGTTTGAAGTTCATGCCACAGCTAAGAGCATTCTGGAGTTGACATTGATGGAATTTTTCTAAAATGTAATTGTATAAATTTAAGGTATAATTTTATTTGTTTGACGCTAAACTGCAATGGCAAGCTGAGAGGTCTGGCACATTTGTTTTATTGTAGGATAACCATAGCCTTCAGAAACATGGTAATCCTCAGATTCTGGAGTGCTGAGTGTAATGATATGGGCAGGTTTTACTTCAATTCACAGAACCACAGAATTAACCAGGTTGGCAAAGACCTCTAGGGTCATTGAGTCCAATCTATCACCTAACTCTTCTAATTAACTAAACCATGGCACTAAGTGCCTCATCCAGCCTCTTTTTAAACACCTCCAGGGATGGTGACTCCACTACCTCCCCAGGCAGCCCATTCCAATGGGCAGTCACTCTTTCCATGAAGAATTTCTTCCTAATGTCCAGCCTAAACCTGCCCTGGCACAGTTTGAGACTGTGTCCTCTTTTCTGTCACTGGGTGCCTGGGAGAAGAGATTAACCCACCTGTCCACAACCTGCTTTCAGATAGTTGTAGAGAGCAATGAGGACTGTCCTGAGCCTCCTCTTCTCCAGGCTGCACACCCACAGCTCCCTCAGCCTCTCCTCACAGGGCTGTGCTCCAGGCCCCTCACCAGCTTTGGTGCCCTTCTCTATTAGATCTGGGAGAGGTTCTTGTGGTCGACTATACCACTTGTCCACTAGAGAGATTTGAGAGGCTCCTTTTTGCTTAAGGCAGAAGGTACTTGGACTCAGAGAGAGGCTTTAAGTATTTACTCACAAAATATTATCTCCGGATTCCCAGAGCTAAGTACAGTTTCCAGACAATACCCAAACACCCAAGGGAGTTCTACTGATGTCTTCCCAGGCTCTAACAGGGTGCTGAGAGAGAAGCAGACAATCTCTGACCTGATCTTGGTTCCTCTTTGACTTCACACTTGTCATGGAGATTTGCAGAGGTGCAGGCAGGATGTCTTGCAGATGCACAAACAGGCACAATGTCTCATCACATTGTGAAGCGCTTAATGCCTAATCCTGGTAAATTTTGAGGCATGGCAAGTTTCCAGGTAGACAAACTCAAACTATCAGGACTTGTAGCAGGCAGAGCATGTCAGGTACAGTGGCAGAGTGCAATGAGGCAGAAGCATGATAAGGCAGAAGCACAGAGAGTGCACATTCTGTTTGCCTCCTACAATTCTCTTTATCATTTCAACCCCAAACTAATGGCTCTTTAGCCACAAATTAGCCAATCAGAATGGTGGCTTGCCAAACTTCACCATATTGAGCTAGGGCTTACTTTTACCCTTGTAGGACAGAGCACAAACAAGTATACAAAGATGTGTGAGTACCCTGTTTACAAGAGAGAAGGAGACAAAGTGACACCAAGCCTTTGTTCTCCTTTCCCGCCCTTGCTTCCCCCAACAGCAGAAGAGAGGGGGAACAGAAAACATGTCTGGACAAGAAAGGACATGTTTAGTCCTGATTTTGGCCTTCCACAACACTAAGCCAGGAACTGGGAAAATTATCTGGTTTAAAAATAAAAAAGCTCCCCAAAACCCCAGCAAACAACAACAACAAAATAACAGCAGAACAAACCAAACCCAAAACTAACCCAAAACCAGGCCAAACACAGAAACCCCCCATGACCCAACCAACTAATACTTGTTGGGTTTAGATTTTATATTTAGACCACATATGCTGACAAAAAAAGTCTTTAAAAGATTTAGCAGTCATATATCCTCTGTGCCAAACTACCTTGGGGATAAACAGGTATCTCTTTATGTGCTTAAAGAAGAAAGAGTGTTCTGGAAGATTATTTATTTTGGATAGTGATGACATGAGTGAAATCCCTTAAACTATTTAAAATGTTTTATTAACCTAGAACACCCTAGGACCCCCCAGATGACATTCTTGGAAACAGACACTGCAGGACTAGTCCATGGAAATAAGTTTAAATTTTGATTCAGCAAAAGGCTTATGAACCAAGGTAATTTAAGATCCATGGCTGTCCCTTTGAAACCAATACACTATTTGAAGCACTTGGAAAGACTAATTCTCAAATAACAATAAAAAAAAAAAATTCTATGAGTGGTAGCTTTAAAAAATATTTATAAACAGAACAAATATGCTATTCTTTCTGGAGTCCTGTGTGCAGTTCTGGAACCCCCAGCACAGGAAGGACATGGAACTGTTGGAGCGGCTCCAGAGGAGGGCCACAAAGATGATCAGAGGCTGCAGCAGCTCTGCTATGAGGACAGACTGAGATAGTTAGGGCTTTTCAGCCTGGAGAAGGGAAGGTTGGATGAGGCCTCGAGTGCCCTGTACTAGTGGGAGGTGTCCCTGCCTATGGCAGGGGGTTGGAACTGGATGATCCTTGAGGTCTCTTCCAACCTTACCATTCTATGATTCTACGATGCTATGTTGTTTGAGTCCTCACAGACAACATAGTGATTCCTTTTTATTTTCTCTTTTTTACTGGTTCGTTTTATTATAAATACATTTAATTTTGTGATGCATGTTCTAATCTTAATTGGTGTTTAATACGATAGTTAAAGCAAGCAAGTTGCTGCATATTTTATTTTATTAGCATAACATTACTGTACTGTTAACTCCAGAATAGTGTCCATATATAAGATGGTTACGGTGTTAATTATTTTACATTGGAGTCTGTTATTTTACACTTAACAGTAAATTAATTTGGCTCAGTGAACACATATTAAATCCAGATCCTTGTGAAAAATGCTTGCTTAAAATCTCCTTTCAATATTTCAGAGTGATTTTCGCTGGCAAATGGAATTAGTTTATGTAACTGAATTAGCACCTACCCAAGTATTATTGTGACAGTTTGGGAGTTCCCCACCCCCCCACACTTGTAAAATGACCCAGACTAAAACTCAACCGGCTGGAAGAGATGAAGCTCTGTTTACAGCTCAGCACAATATACAAGCAGATATATACACTATATTCAGGAATATTTACAGAAATATACAAGGTAAAGGTAATACAGACACACAACTCCCCTCCCAGAAATCAGAGACCCCAGGAGGGGCTCCCAACCACCCTTCCACCTTCTCCCCACCCCTACACCTTACCCCAAGATTTTGGAGAATCAGCCGGAGGGGGGGGATTAGAAGAAAAGCAGTTAGTGGAGTTATTCAGCAGAGAGGAGAAGCCAGAACTGCTAGCCCAAGACGCTGCACCCCCCGTGACACCCACTGCCAGTTCGAGAGACTCTCTTATCTTCTTTGTTTTGGATTCCTTATTCCTAAACATCACAGCAAGCCTATGAGTGAAGTAGACATTACCATTGTTTTCCTTCACAGCCTATAGTATAATTTTCTCTATTAAAATATTCCAATTAGCTCAAACCAACACAATTATACACAATTACTCCTTTTCCTCTGTTGGAGGGAATTCTAGTAAAAAGTAGAAAGAACAATTAAATATTTCTCTATTTAAAAAAAATTACAAAAGATGACTTCACTTTATTTTATTCCTCTAGCAAAATGTAGGGCTTATAATAATAACGCAAAGAGCAAACAAACCCAAATAAACCTTTGTCCATCTACACATTTACTCTGTGGAATGTTGTACAACTGAGAGACACATCTCTGAAACTTGCTTTTCCACATAGAATGCAGAGGCAGATACATTTGTGAGTTGTTTGCATCAGGGATTCACTTTCCTCCTGCTATTACATGCAAGTGATTTTACCCAGCTTTGTGCATTTCGAAGCGTCAGACAGTTCCTCTCAGTGACCTCAGTTTCCTCAATGTGTTTTATTTCAGCATCTAATTCCCAGGAAATCTCCTTCCTGCCTTTTTGATTTCTTTGTAGTTTTCTTTAGTGGAATTTAGTACTGTTAAGTGTATAGCTGCAATTATCTTTTAGAGTGGCAGGCTGCTGCTTGTTCTTTATTTTGGATCAAAGAATCTTTTTTACCCTCCAGAAAATTAGGCTTTGTATGTTACATTTAATGGCCTTCTCAGTCTTTCTACAATAGAAATAGTCTTGTAGATGATTACATACTCCTGCTAATGAAAGTATGATAAATTATACAGTTTTGTACTCCTGATTTTTTGGGTAATTTCTCAAAGGTTACAAACATCTTTTTAAAAACACTCAAGGAAAAAAAGGAAGCCAAAACTTTAAAGAAGTAGCATCCTTCCTTCTAGGAGTAACCAGAGATTACTGGACAAAAAACTTTCATCAGACAGTACGACTGTATCAAAAATATTGTTTAATTTTAATTTTCAGATTTTAAAAGCCTTTCTTCTTTTTCAAATGAACAGGAAAGAATATGTTGATTTTTTTTTAAAATCAATTTACAGTTTCACTTTGACAGGCTTTGAAATACAAACATATGAAAGAAAGTTCAAGAGTAAAATAAAATAATTGCATGTGAGCCAAGATGTTGGATTTTTTACAACTTATAAGTTGCACTGGACTCGATGATCTCTTTGGGTCCCCTCCAACCCCTGGTCATCCTGTGAAGGCTTCTGTATTTTTCAGCTTATTAGAAGACAAAATTTAAGAAATTCTTGCAAAAGCTAATACTGGGAAATATTTATCTGCTATTTTGATAGTTTACATTTTATATTACATTTATATTCAAGAATTTTAGCACATTAAATCAGTCACTTTTCTGTACTATACTTAGAAAAGCATTTTGCATAAATCAGTTCACATGGAGAAAATGTTTTAGCCAACTCATCAGATGCACATTTGTGTTCCCTCCTCCTACCAATTATATTCACTCTATCCAGGATTTCCCCTCCTCCTTCCTTATTTTGTAATAATTGTGTGTCACAGAGATCTGAGGAAGTAAAAACAAGCCTTAGTAAATCATCAGCTGATTTTTCCAGCTCTACTGACTGCCTCTAAACAAAACCCAAAACCTCAAACTAAAAAAAAACAAAACAAACAAACTAGTGTGAGTCCAAAAGCTGTTTTTATATCTGCTAGGGACATATTATATAGGAGTAATAAAATATCTCTTACTTTCCCAACTCAAAGTTGTTTTCCCCACAGTCCTCCTATGGATCTTTATAGGTTTTATTTGTATAGAAGAGCTGTTACTCTATTCAGGTATATATTTTAATGCACACTGCATTCTGGCATGTCCAGGACTAAGGTGGAAAATTTGAACTCAAAGCAATTTAAGATGATGCATGAAGCCTGCCAGTCTTGCTGCATCATTTATTGTACCTGAAAGTTAGTTGAGGGGGAGGTAAACAAAGTCAGAGAAGTTGGAGGGAAAAGAAGACTTTAGAGGGCATAGAAACAAGAAATGTGAATACACAGCTGGAAAGCCATATAGCAAAAGAAAACTGAGGAAGAGAAATACCATTTCAGTCATACAGTTTCTGACATTTGAATTGGCAGGAAAATCACAGCCCTGAGTATATCTGTATTTCAGAGACTTCCAGTTCGCGATAATGGCAATGTGTAACAAAGGGGATAAAGGAAGTTGAAGATGTTGAAGACAGTATAATTGGTCTCTTAATACAATGTAATAAATGTTAACTAAGGTAATTAATATTAGGAGGGGGAGTGTTGAAGCCATCCAGATATAAAGCAAGCCAATGGATCTTATAAATATATGCAGTCACTCAGGAAGATCTACGATGGAAGTACAGAGAGGAGGGAAAATCACACTTAATAAAGAATAGATTTATTAGAAATGACAGTCTGTCTACGTGGTACCAGCAGAAGTGTAAAGCAGAGAATCAGTATAAGAAAGCTGAGACTGCCTGTATCTATAGATATAGGTGGTGGAGCTTGTAATAGGTTCCTTTTCATGCTGCCAAAAGGCAAGGAATTTCAAGGCACTGTGACAGTACTGCTAGTAGAGCATGGCAAATTATGCCAAATTTCACCCTTGGTCTCTGACAAGATTGTTTGGGACCTTTATATATAGACATTATTAAGAAAAAAAACAACCCGACCCCCCC
>VWYK01075397.1:3552-20049 GCA_013399775.1 Semnornis frantzii
GCTCTACACATACGAACCACAAGACATTCCCTTCTGTAAGTGCCTCCTTTGCTGGCTGTCTGCATTTCACCTTGCAGGCAGCTAGATACATCCTGTCCCAGTTGTTTGTGCTTGAGAATTCACTACAATCTCAGAGCAGTGAATAAAGACTCTGTCAGCATTTGCAATGAAATACAGTAGTCTAACCTGTTCCAGCAACCTATTGTCCCAGTGAATTTATTGGGACTATTCAGGTAAGACAAATTTGAAGACCATGGATGAAAACTTTCAGGTTCAAGATCTGAGCAGGTTGCTGGGGAATGGGCGAAAGTCACAGTGCTCAAAGGTATCCTAGCTGCACAATATAAACAGGCGGTGGTGGGAGGGAATGAGTAAAGAAATGCTGGTGATTAGCTGGATACCACCTAGCACCCCTCGTTCAGAAAGGAATGTGATTTTTCAGGTTGAGCTCGTTCTTACTCTATACCACCTACTTGACACCAAGTCGAGTCTCACCACCAATCTGCACGTCACATCTGATTACCAGGCTGGCTGCTGAGAAATGAGGCAGTTCAGTCTTGTCAAATCCCCTTAAGTTAAACATTTTGATTCATAAAATGCTTTTGCCTCCTGCTTTAGTATCAGTGCCAGAATAGTCACAACAGAAAGCTCTAAAATATATAATGGGACCGTCAATTAATTTCAATGTGAACACCTCACTGATCGAGCTGGGTGGGTGTTTTAATTGTACAAATGCCCTTCGAGTATATTTTTACAGTCCTTTTTTTCCCCCCCTTCTTTCAGTACTAGAGAACATGAAGAAAGCACTGCGCCTCATTCAGACAGAACTGTAAGCAGTGAGTAGCCTCTACGAGGTGAAGCTGTGCTAGGAAACCTAAGATTTTCCAATCTTTTAGTTACCTTCTCTGTCTCTGCTGGCATTTTGAAGTTCTATCAAGCAGCTACAGCAATTCAGAAGTCCTAAGAAATTTCTGTGCACCATTTGAAGAGCAAACATTGAAAGACTATAGCGTCTGTTCGGAAAATAAGAGGAGAAATCTGTTAAACACTGAAATCAGTCATGGGAGTGACTAAAAGTGGTGGTTTAAGGTGCAGCAGCTTTGAGCTGTGTTTTATTAATCCAACCATGGCTCTGTTAAGTCTGGTATGACTACTGACTGAGGGTTATAAAGAGTATTTTTTATAAGGTTTCTGCAGCTTTTTGTAGCATTTATTAGCTGCATCTCAGCTTCTAATTTTTTAACAAGAAGCTTTTAAGTTGATTATGTGACTTTTTTTCTCTTAAGTGAAAACACATTTTGCTGTCAAATCTTCCTATAGATATAACTATAGCTTATGTAGAAAAAAAAAATCAGTGATCTGAGCTTAGTTTTCTTCTTCATAATTCTTTGTCATTTTGTCATCTGAAAATAGAAGAGACATTTCAGACTGAGCAGGTGGTCTCAGTGAGGTGATGATCATCAAATAGCAGCTGCAGGTTTTGCTCTGACAAACATACAGGGAAGCAAGAGAGATGTTGAGTCCCAAAACTCCACACCTGCGGATGAATGAGGTTTGCAAGGTCTGATACAGAGAAAATACGAGCAGGCTTGTTCCTAGCTATTTTCATGGAAATTGAACTTGATTCCTGTGAGACTCATCCCAGGGCATTCCCTCTTTTTCTGCAGCATCAAAACCCAGGCGTAATGGTGGCAGCTTAGTGAGACGATCTGTACATACAATATCTTGACAAAACTTCCCAAGCATCACCACATGCAAAAGCAGATCTCCAATCTGAGTAAAAAGCTGAAGTCATTTGAAACCATTTGTTATCCCAGCCATGTGCTTTCTAATTAGAGCAAGGCAATGACTCATTTGCAGTGACAGCACAGATTTTTTGTTATGTGCAAAGCATTTGCCATTTCCTATACTGCTGTCTGTATATAACAGGGAAGGAAGGGTCTTTGCCTGACAGCTTTGTCAGTTTACAACACCTATGAATGAGTTCTATTGCACCTCCCTGTTTTCATAATTATATAGAATTTGCATATAAGCATATAGTCCACCAGAGTAGTGACAAATGCCCTCTACACTAAGACCAAAAAAAAAAGAAACCTTGTATTAGTCATTAACAACATATTGTCTTCATTACTAGTTAATGGTGTCTTTTCTAACCTGTGGGAAAATGCTAGAAACAAAATTAAACTGATAATCATGTTCCTTTGGGTTGTGTTTGTCTCTAATGACTTATGTCCATACCTCTTCCAGATCTGGCAACACTTCCCATGCTGTGGGCAAATTCTCTTTCCAGCAAGCCTGGATTTTTTTTTTTTTTTCTGGGGATGGCACAGACTCTCCACTCAGTCGACAGCAAGATTATCCATTCCTCACTGCTGATTAGAAATGCTAAGAAGATACACACTGATACATACTGCCTGGTGCAGGTTTATATTAAAATGGGTAGTGCTGTCGTGCTTCCCCTTTAGCATCTATGATACAGGGAACAGTATCAAGTTAAAAAATCAAATACTCATATCAAAGATATGCTCATCCTTACAGAAAAACTGAACTCCTGCACATATCCTATGCTCTACTCACCTAAGAGCAGATGAGTCTCAGGATCTGGAAGTTGCATGTTGACTATTATTTTATAGGAGCATTTGCATGCTAAGGGATTGCGTATGGCGATCTTCTTGCAGTGGACGCGTAAGAGAAGAGATCATAGAACAAGGGCAGCAAGATTTGCTTCCCAGAACGTCTCATAGAATCATAGAATGGTTTAGGTTGGAAGGGCCCTCAAAGTTCATCCAGTTCCAACTCCCCTACCATAAGCAGGGACACCTCCCACTAGTACAGGTCACTCAAGGCCTCGTCCAACCTGGCCTTGTCCAACCTGGCCTTGACCACATTCAGGGAGGTTATGTAGCACAGATCAAAGATCACATTCTGTGATTCTGTGCTCCACAAGCTCCCTGCGCAACCTGTGCCAGTGTCTCACTACCCTCACTGCAAAGAACTTCTTCCTAAAATCCAGTTTAGATCTCCCCTCTGCCAGTTTAAACCCATTGCCCCTCATCCTGTCATTACCAGACCTTGTCAATAGTCCCTCCCCAGCATTCCTGTAGATCCCCTTCAGATACTGGAAGGCTACTACAAGGTCTCCTTGAAGCCTTCTCTTCTCCAAGCTGAAAAAAATCCACAAAGCTGGAAACCCAAAATATTTGTTTTTCAGAACCACAGTCCAGAACTTGCATGGGCTAAGGAATGCTAAAGTCTTTAGTCCAACTGGTCTCAAGACGGAAAATACATGGTAGAATTACCACTTACTGGTCTTGTGGAAGAAACACATTGTGCAAGACCTAGACCTCAAAGTTGTTTTTATTATGGGAATTTGATATGGAGCCAGCAGACGTGAAATAAACTATGTGAATTAAATAAAATACTGCATTATGAATAATGACATTTTCAGAACAATACAATGATTACTGACTTTCATTCCAAAACAGGAGTTAACCTTTTTACCTACACTGTCATTCATGTTATTTCAGGATTTGAAGAAAATCTGGATTAATTTCCAGAGGTAATATTGAGACTGGTTGCAGCTCTAATCTAGACCACTGTTCCCCACTGCACAAGTTTTTGACAAACCACTCATAGAATTGTAGAATAGAATCATAGAATCAGCCAGGTTGGAAGAGAGCTCCAAGCTCATCCAGTCCAACCTAGCGCCCAGCTCTAGCCAATCAACCAGACCATGGCACTAAGTGCCCCATCCAGGCTTTGCTTCAACACCTCCACAGACGGTGACTCCACCACCTCCCTGGGCAGCCCATTCCAATGCCAATCACTCTCTCTGTCAACAACTTCCTCCTAACATCCAGCCTAGACCTCCCCTGGCACAACTTGAGACTGTGTCCCCTTGTTCTGTTGCTGGTTGCCTGGGAAAAGAGACCAACCCCACCTGGCTACAACCTCTTTTCAGGTAGTTGCAGAGAGCAATGAGGTCTGCCCTGAACCTCCTCTTCTGCAGGCTGCACACACCCAGCTCCCTCAGCCTCTCCTCACAGGGCTGTGATTCAGGCCCCTCATCAGCCTTGCTGCACTTCTCTGGACACCTTCCAGTTCCTCAAGATCTCTCTTGAATTGAGGGGCCCAGAACTGGACACAGGACTCAGATAGCTTACCTTAGCTACCTTAATTAGTGTTTTCAACAATTTATTAATCAAGGTTCATATCCACATATTTTTAATTGGAAATATCAACTCAGGTTTTGCAGCATCATCAAGAAGAGAGGAAAAAATGAGACTGTGTCCCCTTGTTCTGTTGCTGGTTGCCTGGGAGAAGAGACCAGCCTCACCTGGCTACGACCTCCCTTCAGGTAGCTGTAGACACCCATGGGGTCTGCCCTGACCCTCCTCTCTCTCAGGCTAACTCTTTTTTTTCTTCTTCTTTGTTTTCATTTTTGCATTTCTTTATTGTAATATAGATTTAAATTTAACATTTAAAACTTCATTAATGAGCAAGCCGAACTCCATAGCTTCAATGCAGGATGTACTTTGTGTAACTTGTTAGATTTGATGCACATGGAGAGGAAATAGCAAAATCAAGCACCGTTTTTATCCAACTAAACAATTCTCAATTCAGTGTTTCTTACATAAAAATCAACTCATTTCTGGCTCCAGGAGCTACACTCCTTCAAGCAGCCAGCAAGCACTTTTCAGAAACCAAGGGCACATGAATTCCTCTGTGTCAGATGAGATCTCTTTGCACAGTGACTAAAGGGGATATCATCCTCTTCTCTACCTTCTCGCATCCCCATAGGTACCAGGTTGAAATCTGTTCTCAGCCATAGCCTTGAGAAAGAGGACTAAATCTTTGTGCTTCTCAAAGATTCAGATCCAGCCCTATTGGTGGAGCTAGATATTCAGGTACAAAACTACCCAGTGTGTTGCACACACGTTCCATTCACAGTTTAGTTCAACACCCAGCCTGAATTTTAGAGCTGCTGCTATATTTCTGCCTTCTTCTCTTTGAAGATTATGTTGCCAGGTAATATCTCCCCTGACAGGACAGAAACTCAGATCGCAGGCTAAAATCTCATTGCTCTGGGGTAAGATAATAAGTCTCCAGCTTTTGCAGTGTCAGATACAACATGCCTCTTTTTCCCTACAAAGTGAAAAGCATGAGGCACTACTCCCTCTTTTCTTCCCTTTTTGTCTGTGTGCCACATAGCTTTATTCACACTATGGGCAGATATTTATTCATACTCTTTACTTCGCTCTCATAAAAAGGAGTAGAAAAACATTCCTTTTGTTCCTCCACTGGAACTAAACCAACCAGGTTTATTTGGCCTCTGCTGTTTGGGTTAGAGCTGAAGGAAAAGAAGACTGAAAATGTGATTTATTCAGCAGCAGTTGTTCCACACACAATAAATTCAGTTACAATATCAAGGCCAATTGCTGAGAAAGGCTACCTGTGTCCACTATGTGCTTATACAGAATCCATAACCTGTATACTCTATGTATGTGTGCTACTATTAACACGAGCATGATACAGCATCAAAAAAGGCTGCGCAGAGGCCCACAAAAGGCTTCTCTCTGTTCTGCCTTTGCTATGAAAAGGACCTGGGGGGGTCTGGGGTGATGAAAAGCTCAACATGAGCCTGCAGTGTGAGTGCAGCCCAGACAGCAACTGAGCCCTGGGCTGCAGCAAGAGCAGCATAGCCAGCAGGCAAGGGAGGGGATTCTGCCCCTTTGCTCTCCTCAGACCCCATCTGGAGTCCTGTGTGCAGTTCTGGAGCCCCCAGCACAGGAAGGACATGGAAGCGTTGGAGCAGGTTCAGAGGAGGGCCACAAAGATGCTCAGAGGGCTGCAGGAGCTCTTCTATGAGGACAGGCTGAGACAGTTGGGGCTCTGCAGCCTATAGAAGAGAAGACTTCCAGGAGACCTTAGAGTAGCCTTCCAGTATCTGAAGGGGGCCTAGAGGAAGGCTGGGGAGGGGCTATTGACAAGTGAGACACTGGGACAGGTTGCTCAGGGAGGTGTTCAAGGCCAGGCTGGATGAGGCCTTGAGTGACCTGTACTAGTGGGAGGTGTCCCTGCCTATGACAATGGGTTGCAACTGGATGGTCTTTGAGGTCTCTTCCAACCTAAACCATTTTATGATACTATGACTCTATGAGACATTTTGGGAAGCAAATCTTGCTGCACTTGTTCACATATCCATGCCTATTTTACAGTCTGGACTTATCTGTTGTAATCAGACCGAGGGTAGTTAAACAAACGTGGGCTTAACGTCAGTGAGGTGAGGCACAGGAATCTGAGACCTGACAGAACAGGATCCTCCCCTACGTATCCGTCTCAGGGCAGAAAGGCGTTGGCTTTTCCAGGCAGATGGCTGATGGATTGGTCCTGCAGAGCCAAAGCATTTTCCCATGTGCAAATATTTGCGCTTGACCAGAACAAAAGAAAAGCCACCATACCTTTGTGTACCCTGGAGGTGACAGACTGTGGGACACCTCAGCACTTAGAAGGCAAAAGGAACCTTATCTTACAGAATATGGTTGATACACTTTGGACTGTTTCATGTGCTACACCTGCTCCTGCCCAAGGCTGACACGGAGGCATTTCCAAATGCTGAGCTGTCCTCCACAGGATCGACCAAGTTGCTGCTCTGCTCCCTTTCCTTTCTTCCCTTGTTCAGCCCAATGCACAGATCCACAGCACGAGTCAGGTAGAAAGAAAAAGTCTCCATGGCAACTAAAATGTGCCAAAACACTAATTAGAAAGGGAGGAATATTTATTCTTCTAGCAGAAAATCCCCAGAGTTTGCAGTTTGTATATTCATACTTTTCCCTTGCTCTTTGAGGTGCTCATGCTATATTCATCACTTACCATCCTGGATTGCTGTTGTGTATTGCAAAGTAACTGAACCACTAATCACTAAAAGTGGATCTATTTTGGCAGAGTTTTCTTTTAAGAGGTAACAGATATTTGCTTATCCCTTAAGAATAAGGCAAACCGCACCAAAATCTACTCCGGCTTCCCCAATCTTTACAGAGTAACAACCCAGATATGGTTTAGTTCACACTGCCATATCAAGCACTGCATTTCAAAACTGCCCTGTAATTCCAACCCCAGCTGTTCTTCAGATGGTAATCAAGTCACCTTTTGTGCATGTCTAAGTGTGACCTGTGGGAAAGAGAAAAGATACCATACGAGACAGTTTTTCAAGGTTATAACACTCCTGAGACAAAAATCCTTAGTGGGCTTTTTGTTGCTTAGGTTTGATTATTGCTTCTGGAAAAAGCCTAAAACTCCTTCAAAAAGATCTACTGTGTTTTCTGCTGCCTTTCTGTGCACACTGAAGATCATTCATTGCTGCTTTGCACACCCTGGCTGCATGCCCCCAAGTGATTGTTTGTGAAAGGTTGGCACACCTGAACCCACCCAGCTATTTATCACTCAGCCAGCTATGGAGAGCTGAGTTCATGGGTATGTAGAAACTGCTGGCTTCACTGCCTACATTCACATACACAGAAGAGGATAGTTACTACCTGGAGGAGAATCTACACCCTAAGGTGAGGTGTACTCTACAAGACAATGAGAAAAGGAGCCTTCATTTGCTGAGGTATTTTGTGCTTCAAGCATACAAGCCAGGCAGTGATTTTACACAGGTCTTCAGCATTCTTGTCAGACCCCCATCTAGAGTCCTGTGTACAGTTCTGGAGCCTCCAGCAAAGGAAGGACATTGAATTGTTGGAGCAGGTCCAGAGGAGTGCCACAAAGATGTTCAGAGGGCTGCAGCAGCTCTGCTATGAGGACAGGCTGAGACAGTTTGGGGCTCTGCAGCCTGGAGAAGTGAAGGCTTCAAGGACACCTTAGAATAGCCTTCCAGTACCTGAAGGGGGCCACAGGAAGGCTGGGGAGGGACTACTGACAAGGTCCTCCAATGGCAGGACAAGGGTCAGTGGGTTTAAACTGGAAGAAGGGAGATTGAAAATGGATGGTAGGAGGAAGTTCTTTGCAGTGAGGGTGGTGAGACACTGGCACAGGTTGCCCAGGGATGTTGTGGCTGCTCCCTCCCTGGAGGGGTTCAAGCCCAGGTTGGACAAGGCCTTGAGTGACCTCTACTAGTGGGAGGTGTCCCTGCCTATGGCAGGGGTTTGGAACTAGATGAGTTTTGAGGTCCCTTCCAACCTTACCATTCTATGATTCTATGATTTGCATTTGCATTTGTACTCCAACAGCAGACCAAGAGCTCACATCTCCCAGACCTGCACTGCGTCTCTTGGAAGGCAGCTCCACTTTCAATATATGTTACTGCCGTCAAGTATTTTCACATACACATGCCCACTGAGGAGCAAGCTCACCCTCAAGGAAGAAAACATGCATTCATGCCCCCAGTGGCTTTAGTTCTAATTAATTCTTATATTCTCAACCTTAAAAGCAAAATAAATAAAATGGAATCCCTAAATCCCATAATGAATTCCCAGAAGGGGATTCAAAGATTCAGAGCAGCGGTTAACCTGGACCTGGAAACTCAATCTTTCCTTCCCTGGAAAAACAACCTTTCTTATTTACTAACCAAATAAATGAATGCATAGGGAGCCACACTCCAGTGAAAAATGTGTTATGGGTTGTTCTGAGTTCTTGGACTTAAAGATATGGGATGTGAAATGACTCATTTAAAGGAATAGAAAGTGAAGATGTTTGTTTATTTGTTGTCCATAAAAGCCAAGAAACAGCTCTGTTGGTGTCTCACCAAGCTTTTTAAAGGAGTGAGTATTCTGTCATATTATGTTTCTAGAAGACAGCAGCGCAGATGTGAGCCTATCTCCAGTGTTTATGTGGTATCCACTGTAGCAACACCACTGAGTATGACTACAGGGCACACCTGGAGGCTGCCTTTCCTGACCAGCTGTGTTGACTTCACAGATGGGAGGTGAACTTGTACAGCCCCAGGTAGAGCTGTAGGGCATCTCTAGGACACAAAGGACCAGGCAGCTCAAGCAGCGGGCAGGTATGCTGCCTGAAGGTTGCCTGTGATATGGGAGTAGCATTAAAGAGACTGACAGATCCTTTGGTTATTTACCCTGAAGAGAGTCACAGTAGCTATGAGTGTTTAGCTTTTCGTATTTTTATACAGGAGGAACTAGAACACAGACAGGTTAAGATCATACAAATGACATCTGGCAGGACGAGAAACCAAAGATGCATTCATCCAGCTAGTATGAATGAAAATAAGTACAAACTAATCAGTGCTGCCTCTTTCTAAAAATGCTTTCTAGTAAGAATTTATATTCTTAAAATTTAGGGGAGGAGGAAAGGGATTGTGCCAACATAAATGAAAGAGTGTATCCACCCTTTTTTAACCAATGCTGGCTAAAAATCCTTTGTGCTGGTTTGAGGCTAATGGGAATATTTTAATGAGAAAAATTAGATTATAGGCTGTGAAAAGAAAAACAGTGGTGATGTCTGCTTCACTCATAGGCCTGCTGAGATGTGTAAAAACGAGGACACAAACAGAGATAAGAGAGAGTCTCTCTCTCTGTTGGAGTCAGTGTGTCTGCTCCCTCAGCTACTGTTGTGTAACCCAACTAATCATTCTGCTTCTAAACCCCCTTGCACATCCTTATAACTCACCTTGCACCTAAAGCAGACCCTGGGATAAGATAGAGGGGTGGAAGGGTGGTTGGGAGCCCCTTCTGGGGACTCTGATTTCTGGGAGGGGGATTGTGTTTCTGTATTACCTTTAACTTGTTTATTTCTGTATATAGCTTTATATGTTTTGTAATGTATTGTAAATATCTGCTTGTACGTTGTGCTAAGCTATGAATATAAAGCTTCATTCTTTAACTTCCAGCTGGCTGAGTCCCATCTGGGTGATTTTCATAGAGTGGGGGGGGCAGGTAACTTCAAAATCACCACAACCTTAGCATAAAGTCTTTCCTTCCTGCACTGAAACACAGTAACTGATAAGTGTCCCTCCAGAGAAAGGATGATTCAAAATGGAAGCTAGAGTGCTGTATAGTTTTATAACTTGCTCTACTGAGCCATAAAAAAAAAAACAAACCTGAACAACATCTCTGAGAAACAGTAAATTCTAGAAATATTTGTGGTAACCAGACAATTCCACAGTCTTAGCTACAGGGCTAGAAGTCTCGTGTTAGATCACAGGTCTCCAGGTAAAGTGAAAATTAACAGAAAGAAGGAGCTGCAGTTCCAAGTGTACCAATAGCAAGCACTGCCAGTGCCAGTAAATACTTTGGTATTACTCAATGTGCGTATTTCAGTCATGGAGACCCAATACATTTGTGGCAGTATGCTGAAAAATCATGGAAATGCTCAAGCTGCAGAGTGACTACAGGGACAAGTCTCCAGGAAGGTGCCAGGTTGATAACTACGTTTTGAAACAGAGGAGTTAAAAAACAAGTAGAATATTCCATAAAAAAATAATTATGCTTAAAGGTAGATTATCCACTACAGCTTGGGGCAGGGTACAAAAGGAATAAAGGAATGGCACCATGTCTGCCGCATATGGAGCTAACTTCTGTTAGAGCTTTGGGCTTCAGTGAGCAGAGTTACCAACCAAGTCTTGAAGGTTTTGGTGTTTTTTTGTTTGTTTGTTTGTTTTTTCTCTTATGTTAGTAGTGTTACTCTACAATCAGAATAACTGCTATTATAAAATACCTCAAATGGAACACTGAGTTCGCTATTTGTACCTGAAGGTGAACATACACAAGGAGGACCTATCACTCCATGTGCTCTACCTACACATAGAATCATAGAATGGTAAGGTTGGAAGGGACCTCAAAGATCATCTAGTTCCAAACCCTTGGCATAGGCAGGGACACCTCCCACTAGAACAGGTCACTTGAAGCGTCAGCCAACCTAACCTTGAACACCTGCAGGGAGGTTGTAGAGCACAGAATCAAGTGCCTCAATGCAGTATAAGTACATACTTGTAGCAGGCTGTCTCTCCTAGAATGGGTGGTAGTATTTTCAATTACTAATTTTATTGCCTATGTGAGGGCTATAAACTCATTGTGTGAAACATCAAACACATTGTAAATGTGTTTCTACAGTTAAATGATAGGGGTGGTTATAATCCCCTCCTACAAAAAGCCTAATAGAGAAAGGTTGTGCCCACCTGTTATGTGGTAGCTTTCATCAGTACTTTATCCATCTCTTAGGGGAATAAAACACACGTCCAGTTCTCCACATCGTTACCAAGGTGATTACTATGCAACAATTACAGAAGGTTTGGAAACTCACCTCCTGTATAAGCTAAGCTTTGTACAAGCAGAATAGAACAGCAGAGACTGGTTTGTCTAATAGAGAAAGGACAGCTTGCACAGTTGAAGTCACAATGCTGGGCAAAAGTGAACTAAAGCACAGATTTTTGGTGGGGTTTTGTGGTGGAGTTTTTTAGGCACAAATGGCTGTAAATAAGTGGCTTCTTATAGAAGTGTGACTTATATAAGTAACTTGTGTTAAGTGTGTGCACAGTTGAATTCACAATACTGGGCAAAGGTAGCTACTGAATTAAAACACAGATTTTGGTGGGGTTTTGGGGTGTTTTTTTTAGGCACAAATTGCTAAGTGGCTTCTTATAGAAGTGTAACTTATATAAGTAAATCGTGTTAAGTGTAGCCACACTACACATTAAGCAAGCTTGGAAAATGTATTCTCTTTCTACACCTGTTTGGGGGTTTTTTTTCTTTCTTTTTCATTTCAACACAACCATATATGCCACATTGACCTAAACCTCATCTTTGTGTTTTAATTCATTCTTTGGATAAGAAAATAAGAGAGACTATGATAATTGGACATGACCATTTAGCAACCCGTGCTACTAAGCCACTAGTTAATTCACTGCAAAGCGTTGGCTACTGGGGAACATGAAACTGATATGTGTGTTAATTTGTCTTTTAAAAGAGCACGTGCCCCTCAATCCATAGCTTCCTTTTGTCTGCACAAAATCTTCATTTTCACTTGATTCAAGAGAAAAAAAGACATAAAGCAATGTCAGTGGGTAGAAGGAATATGGAAGAGAGTAGCAGAAGACAGGATAAATTATTCACTAGAAAATTCCACTGTATAGCTTAAATCATGTTTACTTGAACTTGAGCCAGATTCAAGACAGGAATTAAAACCTCCAGGCTGTCATTCTGTAGGAGAGAAGCATGAGTCAGCTATCAGTGGCTGCCAAGGGGAGGGAGGGTCTTCATACTCCACAAAAGACAGTGAAAAAATTTGTCACAGGTTGTAAAGGACAACAGTGTAAGGCACTTCTTTATAGGCCATTTTCTCCATGTAGTCTACACTTTTGAAGTGAGAAAATAAATTGTTTGCACCAAAGATGCTGGTCTGAGTTATTTTAAGCAGTAGTTTTCCATCACGGGTTTGTCAGGAAAGGGGCTGGGAAATCTACTCTCCGCATTACAGTGCTACACATCACACTCTCTCATCACTGGACCATGCACCTCTGCCTTGGTCCTTCCCAGGCTGAAGAGGAAAAAGAATGATAGGCATGACCAAAGCAAGGCCACTTTGATTAGCTGAGCTGATGAATGAAGCCAAGAAGGGAAGAGTGGCAGCTTCTATAGCAAAGAATCTAAATTAGGAAACACTTCTGCAGCTGATTTCCTTCAAAAGTGACTAGCATATGGTTTTATCACCAGGGCAGATAATCTAAGCATTATTCATAAACCAAAGGAGTTTTTACAATCAGAGAAAAAATACTGCAACTAACATCTTTAATTTTAGGTAAAACAATAGGTACGGTAGAGAGTTTTTCCACTAAAACATCACTTGGTCTTTTTCTGCATTATAGATCTGGCTACACAAATAAAATAATTCAGAAATAGGCAAGTGTCCATGACAGCAAACTTTTGGTCCTTGCCCAGAGCTTTGATTGTTGCTCAACTCGTCTTTGTCCTTGTCTGGTTTGCTATATCACTCACTCTATTCATCTTCATTTACCTCAAGATCCTTCTTTCTGAAGCACCAGAGAGAACAGAAGCAAAGCCAAACCCTTCGCAAGGCAGCTATTCCCTGCAGACTCCACTATGCGGTTGCTCAAAGTCACCCGTGTCAAGTGCAGCTGCACAGGTTCCTGCAGGCTTTGGGGGACCTAACAGCATCCTTTCCTATGCTGCTGGAAGCTCACCTGTGTCAAGTGCATCTGCACTGGTTCCTGCAGGCTTTGGGGGAGGTAACAGCATCCTTTCTTATGCTGCTGGAAGCTCACTTGTGTCAAGTGCAGCTGCACTGGATCCTGCAGGCGCTGGGGGAGGTAACAGCATCCTTTCCTAGGCTGCTGGAAGCTCACCTGTGCCAAGTGCAGCTGCACTGGTTCCTGCAGGCGCTGGGGGAGCTAACAGCATCCTTTCCTAGGCTGCTGGAAGCTCACCTGTGCCAAGTGCAGCTGCACTGGTTCCTGCAGGCGCTGGGGGAGCTAACAGCATCCTTTCCTAGGCTGCTGGAAGCTCACCTGTGCCAAGTGCAGCTGCACTGGTTCCTGCAGGCGCTTTGGGAGATAACAGAATCCTTTCCTATGCTACTGGAAGATCACACCTCCAGCACTGAGCTGTATCCAGAGAGGAAACTGCCAGGAAAAGCTGTCAGTGACCATCCCATCCTCTCTTTTCGGCACAGAAAGCACAGGGCAGCTTTCTTCCCTTTTCACTGCATGATGATTCCTGTGCTTCACCAAGGATCCTACTGGGTCTTCACCGGCAGAGCAATCAGAGCTGCTATGCACTATCCCTTGTCTCCTAGCACCTGCCTGGCCAGGCCACTGGCGCTGCTCACTCTGCAAAGCAGGGCTCAGGTAGGGACATGACAACTGCATTCCCAGACCACAGCCGCCCAGGCTGCTTTGCACGAACCAGCCCATGTCCATTATTTTCCCCAGATACAATGACTTCACCCAATGTGCAGCAGGGCCTCGCCCTAAGGAATGAACTTCATGTGACCAGCTTGGGGATCAAAGGTCTCACTGAGCATTTACAATGGAGAAAAAAAAAAAGAGGCGAACGATAGGACAAGAATGATCAAGCTTGCAGGAACTATTTCCTGTCATCTTAATACCGTTTACTATTTCCTCTGCTCCCTCAAAACTGCAATATCACAGGGGGAAAAAAAGGTAGCACATTAATTTGCAATAATCAGGCAAGAGGGAAACAAATAACTAGGGTCAGGATGACAGCTATTCACTCACCTGGGTTTATGTGGAGGCTTTGCTGAACAGGCTACCCTGTGAAAAACATTCCCCTCTTTCCACCAGTGCAGCAGCTTAGCACAGAAACAAGTTCTTTGCCATGGGGGTAGTGGAACACTTGAACAGGTTGCTCAGGGAGGTAGCTGAGGCTCCATGGAGGTATTCAAGATGATGCTTGACAGGGCTCTGTGCAACCTGATCCAGTTGAGGATGCCCTTGCTTCCTGCAGAGGAGAGTGGACCAGATGACATTTGGAGGTCCCTTTCAATGTAGACCATTCTATGATTCCATCACTCTCATTTTGGCCTCCTTGGAAGCAGGAATACAGTTAGAGTCATCACTGAGGCTCTCCTCAGCCTGGAATGGCAGAGCTGATCTCCTCACCAGAGAGGCAATGACCTCATTCAGTACCAACCATGTCATGGACACCAGCCCAGGCACTAACAGGAGGCCTGGCATCTGCTGAAGACAGAATGGCTTTTGTCAATGGGCAGATTCATTCAAATTGAGTCTTTCTTCCCAGGTATGACTTACTGGTTTGGAATAGTTCATTCATAGTGGAGCAGGCACTGGCTCTGCTTTGGCATTTCTTCTTCAAGGTAGTGCTACTGATGGCAGTGTTGTTAGTGATACACATTGGCTGTTGACCATGATGAAAAGATCTTCATACAGATTGCCTTGACATCACTCCTCACAAAACAGAACAGTCCATGAAGCTTTTTAATTTTGCACCACCAAGCAGTAGTGTTTGAAATGTGCCTGTTTGAAAAAGAGGAGGCTGATGGGAGACCTCATTGCTCTCTACAGCTACTTGAAGGGACATTGTGGAGAGGCTGCTGCTGCTGAGCTCTTCTCACAGGTAGTTGGAGACAGAACAAGGAGGAATGGCCTCAAGCTGAGGCCTGGGAAGTTTAGATTGGACATTAGGAAAAAGTTTTTCACAGAGAGAGTGGTCAGGGACTGGAACAAGCTGCCCAGGGAGGTGGTGGAGTCACCAACCCTGGATGTGTTTAAGGGTGGTTTGGAGGTAGTACTTAGGGCTGTGGTTTAAGGTGAATCTTGTAGAGCAGAGTTCTAGGTTGGACTTGGTGATCCTGAGGGGTATTGCCAACCTGGGTGTTTCTGTGATTCTGTGAAATGGCCATGACACTTGTTTCCTGTTCCCAAATACTAACTGTAAAAGAAGCCAAATGTGTCACTGCTTCAGCAAGACATCTTGCCTTTTCTGGAGCCTACTTGTGTGTAGTTATTCATAGAAAGCTTTTAAAATTAAATAAAAAATAAAATAAAAAAAAAAAAAAGGTGGGTGAGGCAGGGGGAAGGAGCAGATTTGACAAACAGACAGCAATTTGAAATTTGTAGAGCGTATTTTAATAGTATGTGGAAATACACACTTAAAACAGGAAAGGTAGTAGGAATTAAAGGTAAACAAGATTTAGAACAGGTGTGAGATTCAGGACCAATTATGTAAACATAACCAACCTATAAATAATTGCTTAATACCAAAGGAAGTTCTTTGCAACTTAAATTAGCAGCAGTCTGAGAAGCGGAAATGTTAACGGATAAATATAGCAGGGGTATATTGCACCCCTGGCACGGTTCTTGACAGCAGCAGGGCAGTAAGGAGCTGGGAAGCAGCCCTTCACAGCCTGACACCTGCTATCTCCTTCAGTAAAAGTGCTCTGAAAGGGATTTGCATGAGAGGAATTCTCAGCAGCTTTGCAATCGCTTGGTGAAACATACAGCAAGTGCAGCGACATTTGCAGCAGACATTATCTGACCTAGGTCATCTCCTGATTAAACATCTATAGATTGGAAGGAGATTAGTCATTAAACCAAGTAGAAATATGAGCCAAGCTACAGCTTACATGGAGAAATATATCCAATTAGGTTTGCAAGTGAGCTAAAAGCAGGAATTAAGAGGAAGGTGGTTCCAGGACACTTCTGCCAGCACATCCGGTTCAGGATGCCCAAACACTGGCATGCTTCGTCACACGCGTGATTTATTTCCACTTTCTGTGCCACAGGATGAGTTTCAAAGGTTGGT
Source organism: Semnornis frantzii (assembly GCA_013399775.1). Classification (NCBI taxonomy): domain Eukaryota; kingdom Metazoa; phylum Chordata; class Aves; order Piciformes; family Ramphastidae; genus Semnornis; species Semnornis frantzii. Next base: position 19,806 of record VWYK01075397.1, read on the forward strand.
AAACCTTGACATGTCCACAATTGGGAAAGGTGAAAAATGAAGGCATTAATTAAAAACTTTGAGGCAGGTAACAAAAAAGTTTCCTTGCCACATTAATTTAAACGCAGGAGTTCTCATCACAGATGGATTTATCACTGTGCCCACAGGACATTCAGGGAGGGGCCTGAGACCTCTCTCTAAGCTGATGCCTCAGTTCAAAGCCTGTCCTTGGAAATGGAGAGTAACCAGGTGTGCTGGTTTGAGG
>VWYK01075398.1:0-12281 GCA_013399775.1 Semnornis frantzii
GCTGGAGCACTGGACCAGGTTGCACAAAGAGATTGTGGAATTTCCTCCACAGCTTTCAAAACCCACTTGGACATGTTCCTGTGTAACCTGATCTAGGGGAACCTACTCTACCAGGGGCGTTGGACTCAATGATCTCCAGAGGTTCCTTCCAACCCTCACTGTTCTCTGATTCTCTGATTCTGTGATGCTCACAGCAGCAAGATGCTAACCACAGAAGCTCTCTAAGTCTCAGGTGAGATATATTGTACCTTTGCTTCCATGTCTATCCCCCACCACACAAATCCTGCCAGCTGATGGAGGAAACATGTCTAGTAGACTTATAGATAGTTATTCCTGCTCAGTGGAGTTAGCTTGTGGTTCCTCATGCAAACAGCAGCTCCATATATAAAACTCTCAGAGATGGGAAATCACTGACACTGGGCAGAGCTCCACCACTCCTGATGTGATTTTGCCCCTGAATCCCTCAGCAAATGTCTCTGTGACATTTCAAAGCTTCAACTGAGATAGATTTAAGAGGTGCTCTGTGCTGTCTGTGTACAGGAGGGTGACCAGCAGTTGAGAACTTTATCCACTTGAAGGAGCCCGTTCAGAGAATGTGAACAAATACATCTCACAGGTTGGTATTAAGGAGGCAGAGAAACCTCAATGTCCAGAGACATCTAGGGTGATGAGGAAGGAGTTCTTGAAGCTGGAATCCTGACACCTCAGGAAGGTGGTATGGAACAGCTGTTCAACAAATGTTTGTGACTTTGGAAGCCTTGGGCAGCAGGACAGATTGCTTGAGGTGTGCACGCTACCGGAGATGCTTTATTCTGCGTTGGACTCCGGTGTTGGCTGGATGTGGCCCCTACCTCCCCATTATGTTGCCTCCCCTCTTGGGCAGGACTGCAGGTTGAAATTTCCCTTCTGTAGTTCTGTGTTGGGTAACAGACCAAAGAGCAGGGGAAAGGAGATGTTGTGGACACTGGTGACAGCAGCCTGTAGAAAAGGCTCTTCTGTATAGGTGTCTTGCAAATGCCCAATACGAGGGCATCCCAAACCCCTCTGTGAGCTAGCAATGAGGTCAGCTCCCTTCTGCCAGAGTATGATTTATATGTGCCCAGAGAATAACAGACTCATCAGCTCACAGAATTCTAGGGGTTGGAAGTGACCTCTGGAGATCATCAAGTCCAAACCCCCCTGCCAAAGTAAGATCACCTAAGGCAGGTCCACACATGAATGGATGCAGGAGAGTTTTGTAAGTCTGTAGAGAAGGAGACTCCTGGCCCAGATTTGGCCTAGGTCCACAAGGATGATGAAGGGCAGTAAGCTCATTTTATGGGAAATAACAACTAGAGCCAAGCAGGAGCTGTCCTGCTCACAGCTGAGGTGGGAGATGCCTGTGAATGTGGTTTCCCTGCAGAGTGCAGGAGGAGCTGGGTGAAGGAGTGCAGCATTGTGCTTCAGGGCACGTTTCTGCCAGGAAGGGAACTTGATTTCTCTCCCAGCAATGTCCTGACTCAGACCTACCAAAACTGCACTCAAGTTCTGCAGTGCTTTTAACTCTGCCTAGCTGCTAGTTTGGGAGGTTGCTAATGACATTTCTTTTGTTTCTTCTCCTGAGTGGGACCAGGGTGGGCAGCATGTTCGACTGGTGGGAAAGGCAGATCTAGAGGTTTACCTTAGTGGAGCACAAAGGACTAGAGGAAGTGGTCTCTAGGCTCCTGGAATGCAGACAAACGACTCAGCCCTAGACAAGGCCAGGGATCAAAGAATCATGGAATCATAGAATTGTTCCTGTTGGAAAAGACCTCTAGGATCATCAAGACCAACCATCAACCTAGCATCACCATGGCCATTAAGCCATGTCCCAAAGTGCTATGCCCACACATTTCCTGAATACCTCCAGGGATGGTGACTCCACCACCTCCCCAGGGCAGCCTGTTCCAAAGCCTGAGCACTCTTGCAGGAAAGAAACCTCCCCTGGCACAATTTCAGGGCATAGTCGAGTTCATACAGGATGAGGTATTGGGCATGCAGGATCTTGACAGGGAATGAGAGAACACATGCATGGTTTTGTGGATCAAGCAGGCAGCAAAGGTACAATGACAAGCTGTTCGCTGGGCCATGAGTGATGAACAGTGCACCTTGGACCCCACATATACACCAAAGCAGGGGAGCACATCTGGGTGGGTGCTTCTCTGGCCATCACCTTTCTGGACTGGACGGTGAGTGAGCTGTGAACCAAGACACAGATATGTGGCTTCACAGAAAGCAAAACATCAACACTGAAAACAGAAGCAGCTGTGTCACCAGGCTGGAATGAGTCTCTTTTAAAAACAGTCTTTTACTAGGAAGGAAAGAGTGTATTTATTATTTGCTAGCATGTATCTTGGAGCAAAGCAGCAGGTCACGACAGCAATCTCGAGCACGTTTCCTTCACCATTGCTGCTGGTGGAGCAATTAGGCTGAGTCACTTCAGTGCTCTTTAAAAATTCTCCTGCTTTCTCTTTAACTTCATGTAGGGGGAAAAAAGAAAAGAAAAAAAGAAAAAGAAGTAGGGTTCTGGCCCTTGCCTGCAGAAAGGAAGGTGATGAAAGGGATGTCTGCAGCAGTTTGAGCCTGCTTGTCCCATATTTCCAATGCTTTTGTGGAGTCTTAAATTATTTCCACAGGAAAGCACTGTCTTTCTGAAACACTGGAGTGCAAAGACACATCCTCCTGGACAGTCCTTTGCTTTGTGTCTCTCTCTCCCTTTGGTCTCTATAGGTTTTGATTTTGCAGAAATTGGGAGGGTAAAGCAAAGGAGTGGTGCTTTTTCCTGTGGAACAAGGCTATACTACATTCATCATTGTGTTATCTCCCTGCCTTTCATAGAATCACAGACCTGGGGGGTTGAAAGAGAGCTTTCAGATCATCAAGTTCAGCTGCTCTCCTAGAGCTCATGATCCTGCTAAGCCACTGCCGCTAAACCACAGCCCTCAGCATCACATCCACAGGTCTTCTAAATACCTCCAGGGATGATGACCACCACCTCCCTGGGCAGCCTGTTCCAATACCTGATAAGCCTTTCTGTGAAGAAATTACTCCTAATGTCCTACTTGAACATCTCTTGCCGCAACTTGAGGCCATTTGTTCTTATCCTGTCTCTTGTTGCATGTTTGAACAGCCTGACCCCTACCTCTCTCCAGCCTCCTTTGAAGTAGTTGTGATGAGGTCTCCCTTCAACCTCCTTTTCTGAAGACTAAACAACCCCAGTTCCCTCAACCTTTCCTCATAAGACTTGTGTTCAAGACCCTTCACTAGCTTGGTTGCTCTTTTTTTTTAGAGGTGCTCCAGCACCTCCATGTCCTTCTTGCAGTGAGGAGTCCAAAACCAAACACAGTCTCAGACATGTGACCTCACCATTGCTGAGTAGAAGGGGCAGCATCTGACACCCTTACAGCAGCAAGACCCTACACAGCAGGTGGGTGGAGGGGTGTGAATTTGCATCACTGGTCTTACAGCCTTTGAGGGATGATTGCTTTCTGTTAGATGCCAGCAATGGGGCATGTGAAGTCTACTGACTGGTCCAAGTGAGGTCCTGAGCTCAGCCCTTCTCCACAAGATGTCTGTTCAGTTCTGGCTTTTCTGGTGCAATGCATGGGACACTTCCCAGAGCTTTAAGAAACTCTGAACAGGTTCCTTGCTGCAGCCCTTTAATCCTGGTTCTTTAAAGTAGCCCTTTAGATCTGAAATCCATTGTAGCTTTGTGTCCATTTTGGGGCCAGCTCTGTCGAATTCTCGCAGTTTCAGTCCTGAAAATCAGTGTGATCTGGCTGCAGTGGCAGAGAGGGGCTGGCTAGGTGTACATGGGAAATGATAGTCCTCATGATTAGTCCATGTACAGCCTCTTACAGTCTAGGATTGTATGGTGATGAGAATGCCTTTGGTCTTCAACTCTAATGCTGATTACTTCTTCAGCTGATCCTTTCTAACACCAGATTTCCTACTTCAGCAACTGCAAATGCAGGCTGACTAATTCAATTACAGACAAGAGCAGTATTTCATTTCCCCTTTTCTACTACAGAAGTGTTTTCCTTTCATGGTAGCAAGGGCAATGTGAAGTTCATCCATAACCAGCCCTTGCTGGAGAAAGATACCAACTCATCATGTCATAAGAGTGTTCACCTAGGGATAGGATTTCTCACTCCCAACCACTTTCTTTGCTTCCATTAACATTTTACTGTGGCTTAGTCTTGTGCTGACAATTTCCAGTACAAATTCTGAGCTTTTCAATGTCACAGAATCACAGAAACATCCAGGTTGGAAAAGACTCTCAGGATCACCAAGTCCAACTGAGAACCCTACTCTACAAGGTTCACCCTAAACTGTATCCCCAAGCACCACATCCAAATGACCTCTAAACACATCCAGGGTTGGTGACTCAAACACCTCCCTGGGCAGCACATTCAAGTGCCTGACCAATCTTGCTGGGAAAAATGTTTCCTAATGTCCAGTCTAAACCTACCCAGTCACAGCTTGAGGCCATTCCCTCTTGTTTTGTCACTATTTACCTGTGAGAAGAGACCAGCACCAACCTTTCCACAACACCCTTTCAACTAACTGTAGACAGCAATGAGGTCTCCTCTCAACCTCTTCTTTTGTCAAACTAACCAGCCCCAGCTCCCTCAGCTGTTCCTCACAAGATTTATTCTCCAGGCCCTTCCCCAGCTTCCTTGCCCTGCTCTGCACTCACTCCAGCACCTCCACATCCCTCTTGTACTGAGGTGCCNTTATGATAACCAAGACTGCCACTCAACTTGGTGTCATTTGTGAACTTACTGATGACACACTCTGTGTCTTCACCAAGGTCTTCAATACAGATGTTAAACAGAAGTGGTCCCAACACTGTGCCCAGCTGCCAGCCAGATTTAGCTCCACTGACCACCACCCTTTGGGCCCCTTTGTCCAGCCATTGCTTCCAAAAAAATCCATACCAGAGATGTCTGGGGGAAAATGGAGCTGGGGAGAGGGGAGCTGAAATGTCTGTGTGAACACCTCCACCTACTGAGTCCCAGCGAGCATTCTCTGTGCTGTATCAGCAGATGAGGTGGGACACGTACATGGTATTGGCAAGGGTGAGAAGCAAGGTGAAGCAATGCCTATGGCAAAGCTTGAATGCTAAAAGGCATCTCATGAGACTAAATGACACAAGAAAACAAATAGGTGTTTAAAAAGAACTGTGATAACTCCAGAAAGTTGAGCAAGACATTGCTGAAATTATTGAAATGTGAGCAAATGAGGGTATGGAGATGTGTGTGACCCAAAAGAGGTAGGCAACAGCAGTGATATTTACAGCCCAGGGTCCCCACCAATGGCATTCCTCCTTCTTGCACTAGGTACCCTGCAGAGCAGAGGGATTCTTCCTCCTTGGAGCACTTCCTGTCAACAGCCACCAGTTTAATTTTGTTGCAAGAAAGCCAAAAAGGAGTTTATGCTTGAACTGTCAAGGACAGGAGCTGCTGCAGATTTGGAAGGATCTGGTGCAAAGCCTGGGTTCTCTTGGATGTAAGTGCAGAAGAGTATAGCTGACATGGACCAATGGTAAGTGAAATGCAAAACCAATGGTAAGTGAAATGCAAAACAAGGTTTAGTGAGACAATTAGAGAATCATAGAATGGTTTGGGTTGGAAGGGATCTTAAGACCACCTAGTTCCAACCCCCTNAAGCCCCCCTAGTCCCACCCCCCTGCCATGGGCAGGGACCCCTTCCACTAGATTACCTTACTCAAGGCCCTGTCCAGCCTGGCCTTTAACACTTCCAGGGAGGGGGCATCCACAACCTCCTTGGGCAACCTGTTCCAGTGTCTCACCACCCTCACTGGAAAGAATTTCTTCCTGATACCCAGTTTCATTCTCCACTCTTCTAGCTTCAGTTCACTGCCCTTATCCTATCACTGCAAGCCCTTGTGAAAAATCACTCCCCAGCTTTCTTGTGCCCTTCAGGTACCTGAAGGCTGCTATAAGTCTCCGTGGAGCCTTCCTTTCTCCAGGCTGAACAACTCTCTCAGCCTATCCCCACAGGGAGGTTCTGCAGCCCTCTGACCATCTTTGTGGTCTCCTCTGGACCAAATCCAACAGGTCCATGTCCTCCTGGTGTGGAAGACCCCAGAACAGGATGCAGTACTCCAGATGGAGTCTCATGAGAGGAGAATAGAGGGCAGAATCACCTCCTTTGTCCTGGTGGTCATGCTGCTTTTGATGTAGTCCAGCACACAGTTGCATTCTGGGCTGCCAGTGACCACTGCAGGCTCATGTTGAGTTTTTCATCAACTGACACCCCCAAGCTCTTCTCCTCCAGACTGCTCACAAGCCATTCTCTGCCCAGCCTGTATTTGTGCTTGGGGTTGTCCTGACCCAGTTGTAGGACTTTGCATTTGGTCTCGTTAAACTTCATGAGTTTGATATGGATCCATGTCTCAAAGCCTGTCCAGGTCCCTCTGGATGGCATCCCTTCCCTCCAGCATGTCAACTGGGCAGTTTTCCAGCCATGTGCACTGAAATGTGCAACTCTTGACCTTGAATAAAACAGCCACCTTCACATTCTGCATCAGTCAGTCTGTGTGGTCAAAATGCCATAGAGGTTAGGCAGGGAGAACTTCTCCTGTAAGAAGCTGTGCTCTCAGTGCTGCCATACTAAAGCTCACACACAAACCATCATTTTCTACATGTTGCAGGCTGAGTCTGGACTTGGACAGAGCTTCCACACAGTAGTTTATTGAAACACACTGAGCAGCCAAAATATATCCACTAATATCTTAATTATCTGTTGTGGTTTAATCCCAGCCAGCAGCTAAGCCAAATATTTGCAAAATCAGGACTTGTTTGTGTGCTTTATTAAATGACTATCACCACCAGGCTGTGCTTGCCTGAAAGCTAAGACTGTTTCTGCAGTTTTAATGTATGGACTGATCACTGAGTGGAAATAGTACTTTTAAAAGTATCATTGAAGGTTGGACTTGATGATCTTAGAGATCTTTTCCAGCCTTAGCGATTCTATGACTGTTAATTTTTTGAGAAGAGAGGGCATGATTCAAATTATGGTGAGTGGATGGAATGTCAATAACATTTTTTTCCTCCCCTAGTTTTTACAAAATACATAAATTTGTACATTTGTATCAAGGGTAGAAGGCATTTTTTTGGAGCCAGACACTTAACTGTGTCCAGTAACAGGAAAAAAGGCAATGGACACAAACTGGAACACAGCAGGTTCCATGTAAACATAAGGAAAACCTTTACTTTGAGGGTGGCAGAGTACTGGACCAGGCTGCCCAGAGAGTTTGTGGAGTCTGTCTGGAAGCATTCCAAATCCATCTGGATGCATTCCTATGTGATTTACTCTAGGTGCTCCTGCTGTAGCAGGGGGGTTGGACTAGATGATCTCCAAAGATCCCTTCCAAGCCACACCATTCTGTGTGACTTTTAACCAATGCTTGCTTTCAAGCATCTCACAGAGTGCTGAACTCAGTCCAGCTACAGAGAAGAGTAACGTTAGGAACACTCCTAATTAAGGGTCTCAGTGTTTCTGCTCTCTTGGATTCCACTGAAATGGATCTATGGAAAGAAGGAAGCTTTTAGAAGCCTCTAAAGTGAAATATAGAATCATAGAATGGTGTAGGTTGGAAGGGACCTTAAAGACCATCTAGTGTCACCCCCCTGCTGTGGGCAGGGACACCTCCTACTAGACCAGGTCACTCAGGACCCCACAACTTGCTTCTGAACACTTCCATGCTTGGTGCCTCCACAACTCTGGGCAACCTGTTCCAGTGTCTCACCACTCATGTGGTAGATTTTTCCTAATGTCTAATCCAAATTGAAGTTCTTTCAGTTTGAACCCATTGCCCCTTGTCCTCCTGCTACATGCCATTGTAAAAAGTCCCTCTCCACCTCTGTGTGGCACCTTTCCAATACTGGAAGGCTGCTAGAAGGCCTCACTGGAGCCTTCTCTTCTCTAGGCTGAAAAACCCAGATAGCAGCACTACTTCAAGGTGAAGTGAAACCTTCCTTTTCTGAAATTTGCCTTTCCAGGGGGATGGGAAGAATGACCAAACCTGGACACCACAACTGCTTTTAACAAGAAATCCTGTAGACTCATAGAACTGATGCACAGAACTGTTGAGGGTGGCAGAAACCTTTCAGATCACCCAGCCCAACCACTCCTCTAGAGCTTTGCTTTTTCAGTGGAAGGAGGCTATATTACATCCACCATTGGGTTATCTCCCTGCCTTTCATAGAATCACAGACCTGTGGGGTTGGAAAAGAACTTTGAGCTCACCAAATCCAACTGCTCACCTAGAGCTCACAATTCCACCACCACTGCTCAGCCGCTACCACTTAAATCACAGCACCACATCCACACATCTTTTAAATACCTCCAGGGATGGTGACTGCACCAACAGGGCAGCCTGTTCCGATGCCTGAGAATCCTTTCATCCTGCCTACCTTGAAGTGAGGGCAGGAGTTTCCTCCTCTAAAAGAAGGCAGCTATTTAAAGTTGCAACTGCTGCTAATTTGTTTCATTATCCTAATTGACTTATTAATTCCAGACAAGCTCTGTTCTAGCTCGTAAAGGACCAGAGCACAACATGTACTTTTCTTCATATGCCACAAGAGCACAGGTGAGCAAGCAAGCAAGCTCTTGGAAGGGTTCCCTAGGGTGCAAGGATAAACAATCTGTCATCTTTAGTGATTCTGCTATTAAAAATAATGCTCAATTACTTCTGTAATAACTTTTTTTTTTTTTTTTTCCCCTGTGTGTGCCAGGTGCCACAAGATTGCTGAGAAATATAAAGTAAGTCACATTTTTGGAAGATGCAGGAGCCCCTCCTCTTCCAGCAAGCCAAGCTTTTAATCACCTTCTGAGAGCAGGGCTGTTAATGATGCTTACAAAGTCATGCTTCAAGCAACACAGCCTGCCCTTGTGGAGCCAGCCTGAGCATCCAGGGCATATGTCTGCAAAAGAAAATAATATGAAAGTTCTCCAAGGAAATTCAGGGATGAATAGGCAAGAAATCAAGGCTGGTATCCTGATATGAAAGAGAACAGACTTTCAACTGCCAGAAGTTCTGCTTCTGCTATCAGATGGACAGGTTGATGTGGTGGATGGATGGCAGTTACTGCACTGGATCATGGGCTTGAACTCAAAGATCATAGAATTATAGAATGGTTTGGATTGGAAGGGTCCTTAAAGATCATCCAGTTCCAAACACCCTGCCATGGGCAGGGACACCTTCCACTAGACCAGCTTGCTCAAGGCCTTGTCCAGCCTGGCCTTGAACACCTCCAAGGAGGAAGCATCCACAACCTCCCTGGGCAACCTGTTCCAGTGTCTCACCACCCTCACTGGAAAGAACTTCTTTCTAATCTCCAGTTTCATTCTTTTCTCTTCTGGCTTCAAACCATTCCTCCTCATCCTGCCACTACAAGCCCCAGCTTTCTTATAGACCCCCTTCAGGTACTGTAAGACTGCTATGAAGTTTCTCCAGAGCCTTCTCTTCTCCGGGCTGAACAGCCCCAACTCCCTCAGCCCGTCCTCACAGAGGAGGTTCTCCAGCACTCTGATCATCTTTGTGGCTCTCCTCTGGACCCACTCCAGAAGTTCCATGTCCTTCTTGTGTTGGGGGCACCAGAACTGGACACAGTACTCCAAGTGGGGTCTCATGAGAGCAGAGTAGAAGGGGAGTATCACCTCACTTCACTCCTGATATTTAAAACTTGTTGCCTTACAGCGTGTGAAGCTTCTGCTGCTGCACAGGGATACCTGTCTAGCTCTAAAGTAGAAAGGTGGGTGACTGGAGAACAGCCTGTTCATGACAGCATGGAAAATATACCAGATTGTTGTCTCATCTTTGCCATTCCCTGAGTGGATCTGGGTTAATCTATTCCCTTGTGTCACACCTGGATATCACTCACTGCAAGTGAAGAGTGGAAATGAGAGGCTGAAAATCTTGTTGCCAGCCTATACTACCTTGTAGGTTGTTGTGTGGTTTACTCCACTCTTCTGGGACAGTCTAGAGCTGAGTTTCTGAGAGGAGATCCACGAAGCAAGGAGAGTTGAGGTTGCTCCTTGACAGACCAAGCCTGCATTTTCACCAGTCATTCAGGAGGTCTGTATTGCTCTCCTTCAGGTAGCACTGTTCTGTCATTTTACATGCAGCTGCTTATCTGGGTGATACTTGAACAGCATCAAATGCAGAGAGGACAGAGCAAGAGAGAGAAAGTGAAAGGGAAGAGAGGTGTGGGTGTGTGAGAGAGAGAGAGAGAGAAACAGAGAGAAATCCAGTTATGAACCATGGCATTGGTGAAATGGTCTGTCATTCCACGTGACTGAAAAAGTTAAAAAGCCCTGCTGCAATGAGGAGCCCAGAATAGCTAGCAGGAGAACACAAGAGCTCTCTTTGGTGCCCCTTAAGTTCTCTGAATTTTATTGTCATCTGTGTGCTATCTCCAAATCTCTCCTGAGCAAATTCTGCACACAGTGGACTGGCAGGGGAGCTTTGGTGCAGAAAAACACTGCCCACGGAGTTCCGACTTCTACCCTATTCTTTGGCAACCTCCTCAAAGCCATGGGAATACCAGCAGTGAATCTGTTCCACCAGCACCAATGGCCAGTGCCAGGAGTGTTATCTACCCCTTGCCTTGTTCCTGCTTCATTGCCACATATGAAGGCAGAGGGGAGAAAAGCAGATTCACATGTGCTGTGTGCTGTCAAGAGCACACGTGAAGAGACAGAGCACACAGGGTTGCTGACCCGCTCTGAGGACTACCTGCTGACCAGCAAGACTCAAGCACCATCAAACAAGGGCAACAGCAGCCAGAAATGCACACACACAATCTCACACAGAGAATACATCGGGTTGGAAGAGACCTCAAAGATCATCCAATCCAACCTTTGACCCAGCACCAAAGGATCACCACTAATCCCTGTCCCTAAGCACCAGCTCCACACTCTGACTGAGCACCTTCAGCATGGTGACTCCACCGCTGCGCTGGGCAGACCATTCCAATGTCTGAGAACCCTTTCCGTGAAGAAATATTTCCTAACACCCAACCTGAACCTCCCCTGGTGCAGGTTGTGGTCTGCACCTGTAATAGCACTGGAAAGTCCTCTGGCACTGGAACAGGACTGTTCACATTTTCAGATAGAAGAATCCTTAGTGTGGTTTTGGCTGTGACAGATACCTGCGTCCCGGATGCTGCTGCTGCATGGTGAAGGACTTGGAGTACAGCAAGACCACTCTCAATGTCCATCTTTAATGCAACAATGCTGAAGAAAGGTAAGAGTGCAGCATGGGCCCAGACCATTCATGGAGAAAAGCCCTGAACACATTCAATTTATTAGCATGGGTTTAGACACTGTGGCCTTATGGTCACTGGTTCCCAGCTCACTGGATGTAGTCAGAGCAGCCAGATAGTCACAGGTTCCTTACTGCATGTAGTCAGTGTGGCCTAATGGTCACTGTTTCTTACTTCACTGTGGCATGGACCATCACCCATCCCCAGAGTGGCTGGAAAGTGTTATACCAGGCAGCAGTTTGGTCATCACTGCTTTCATAGTTACCCAGATCGTGGTACAGATGCAAAGTTTAGCAACCATTTCCCTGGTTTGAGTGTGGGGTAACTCCCTTCAACTTTTCCTGTGCTTGGCTCTTGAGGATGAGCTCATGAGGCAAAAGGATGACTCTTGAGGATGAGCCATCCAGCACATCCAACCTTACTTGAATTCATTTCAAGGGGACATCTTGGGTGCACACTTGGACACATAATTTATGTGTGTATATATATTTATATGAATATATCTAATATCTAATGTAAATAAAACCACTGCAAATGAGATGTCAACCTTGAGAAGGGTTCAGAACTCTCCAGACCAAGTTCTGAGAGAGGATCATCCTTGTTTTTAGGGAAAGAATTGCAGCTTTTCTGCTGCTGTCAGCTGATCCCTGTGCCAAGCGGAGGTGGCATTCGTGTTTTGCAAATGGGCCTGGGTGATTTGCATGGAGCTGGAGCTCTTCTCACTGTTGTGAAGCTTCCTTTGAAACTTTCTGAAACAATTTTTTTACACCCACCCACACAGAGAATGACACAATCCCAAGGCTGTTTGGGGAACTTAGCAACACACTTCTGCTGGGAAGCCACGCAGGCAGCGGCAGCAGGATCTGAGACACCTCTCAGTGCCTGCACCAGCTCTTGCCCCTACCTTCCCTTGGACAACTGCAAGGACACTAACACACCTTGTGTGATGGTTTGGGAGTTCCCCCC
>VWYK01075398.1:12346-37049 GCA_013399775.1 Semnornis frantzii
GCCTCGTGACCTAGACTGCCCGCTCAAGAGACCCTCTTATCTTTTTGTAAACATCTCAGCAAGCCTATGAGTGAAGTAGACATCACCATTGTTTTCCTTCACAGCCTATAGTATAATTTTCTCCATTAAATATTCCAATTAGCTCAAACCAGCACACCTTGTCAGGGATGTTGGCTGAAAGACCAGGATCTATCCTTAGAGTGCAGGGCACAGATGGAGGGGAAAGCAGAATCTCAGGTCACACAGCAGAACCAAGAACAGCCTTGGGTCTCTTAGCTCCAGCCTTCAGCTGGGGTGGCCAGCTCCTGCTTCGGCTGCTGTTTGACCATTTGGGTGGAAATGGCAGTTCTTCAGAACAAGGATGCTTGGTGATGGGGTATAGCTACAGCTGGGAGAGGATACAAATGTGGTCAAGCACCAGCCTAATGGCTGGGCCATTGCTTTGGTAAGCAATGCTACCTCTGCTTGCTTCAGCAGCATGGGAAGGGTTGCTGAAGCTCGATCCATGCACGCAGACATTAGGCCAGTCTTCTGCAGAAGTCAAAGGGAGATGGAGAGCCAGTGTGCCTGAAGTATCTCAGGAGGCCTGCCAAAGTGTGACTCACAAAACCTAGGATCCCCTATGAGCTGAAGTAGAGAGAGGACAGGAGAGGTCTCTAATGTGGCCCCTGCTAAGGGAGAACAGAGGATTCCTTGTGGGATAACAGAAAACCTACAAGAGATAAGGGAAAGAGAGGCAGGACAGGCAGGCAGACTTTGCAGGTTCACTAACCATGAAAAACCTCTCTCTTTCACCAGGCTCTCCTCTGGCATCCCCTGACTCAGTCCACACAGCTGGCAGGGTGAGTGCCTGTCTCTTCCAAGCAGCAATCTCCCTGAGACTTCTGATGGTGCTTCCCCAGTTTTCTCCAGCAGCACAGCAGAGGAGTGCCCTCTGTGGGCCAGAGCTGAGGTGACTCAAGGACAGGACACTTCCAGGCAAGTTTGGTTTTGTAATTCTCTTGGTGCCCTCAACACAAAAAGGACATGGCCACGAGAGAGAGCCTGGAGGAGACTTAGAGGGGACCTTATCTCTCTTTACAAGTACCTGAAGGGAAGTTGTAGTCGGGTGGGGTCAGGCTCTTCTCCCAGGCAACTTGTGACAGGACAAGAAGGAACAGTCTGAAGCTGTGCCAGGGAAGGTTTAGGTTGGATATTAGGAAGCACTTCCTCACAGAAAGGGCGATTAGGCACTGGGGTGGACTGCCCGGGGTGGGGGTGGAGTCACCATCCCTGAAGGTCTTTAAAATAATATTGGATGTGGCACTTGGTGGCATGGTTTAGCTGATGTTGTGGTGTAAGATCATAGGCTCCACTTGATGACCTCAGAGGTCTTTTCCAGCCTTGGTGAATCTGTGATGCAGTAGGTCCAGAAGAGGCCCACAAAGATGGTCAGAAGTCTGGAGCACCTCTCCTGTGAGGACAGACTAGGGGAGTTGGGGCTTTTCAGCATGAAGAAGAGAAGGCTCTGGAGAGACATATAGCAGCATTTCAGTACCTGAAGGGGACCTACAGGAAGGCTGGGGAGAGACTGTTTGGAAGGGCTTGTAGTGAGAGGATGAGGGGCAACAGTTTGAAGCTGAAGCAGCATAGATTTAGATTGGACATTAGGAGGAAGTTCGTCACAATGAGGGTGGTGAAATACCACAAGAGGTTCCCCAGAGATGCAGTGGAGGCCTCATTGCTGGAGACATTCGAGGTCAAACTTGATGAGAGCCTAAGAAGGTTGCCCTAGTTGGAGATGTCCCTGCTTACTACAGGGGGATTGGGCAAGATGGTGTTTGAGTGTCCCTTCCAACCCAATGCACTCCATGATTCTGTCTGTGGAACAAAGTACAAAGGGTGTTTGGGCTGCTTTTTTGGTACCCAAGAAGCTAGGTAAGTGTTGAATGCTGAGCTCATGTTTCCTGTGTCTTGATCTATCTGAATCCCTGGAAATCTCATTTCTGATGCTGCCAGGCTTGGAGGAGAAACTGCTATCTGAGATACCAAAAAGATGGAGATCACTGCTTACTCCATCAGCAAAACTGCTGTCCCTCAGTAAGTCTGAACCAGGAAGAATTAAGGACTTGCATAACATGGAGGAGCACACACAAGTGAGACAAGGCTCCCACACACCTGGTCTCCAACAGCTAGAAACAACTTGATGCCCTGGGAAGTGTAAAGGGGCAAGGAAAGGACCTCACACTAGTCCTCCAGTCTTCAAGGGAGGTTGTCATGGAATAGGAGAGATTTAGAGATCTCAGATTCCTTTACTCACTTTGCTCTTTTGTTTGTTTCTTTCTGCAGTGAAGGTTTTAGCAGAACCATTAGTCTGGCTAATATAGTCCCTGAGTGACAGATCTCAATATTAATAAATATATCTGTAATTTGAGACACTGTTCCAGACCAGGGAGCTGTGAAAGCAGCTGTTTGCTCACATGATCTGCTTGAAGAGGATGTGTGTGTCAAAAGGGGGATGTGCAGAATGCAGCATTTGCAGAAGAGTGTGATGAAAATAGCTGTGACTGGAGCACAGGCTAAAAGTGCTCCTGTTGGGAGTGAGTACATTGCAATGGAGGCAATGGCTGTCATCTGGCAGAGACAGATAGCCTCCAACAGCCCAGAAACACAGACACCAGCAGGAGGAATTTGTCAGAGCCCTTTCTTCACCAGTAAGCTTGAAAGGCAGAACCTTAGGCTTACAGAAGCAAACAGCTGGGCCTTGTTGGGAATTTTCATAGAATCATGGAATGGTTTGGGCTGGAAGGGACATTAAGAATCATCTATTTCAAATCCCCCTGCCATGGCAATGGGCAGCTTCCACTAGACTAGGGTGCTCAAGGCCCTGTCCAACCTGGCCTGTAACGCTTTCGGAGAGGAGATATCCACAGCCTCCCTGGGCAACCTGTTCCAGTGTCTTACCACCCTCACTGGAAAGAAGTTCTTCATAGTATTAAGTCTGAACCACACCCCACACCCCCCACACCCCTTCCACCTTAAAGCCAATCCCCCCTCGTCCTACCACTACAAGCTTTCTTGTAGACCACTTCAAGCACTGGAAGGCTGCTATAAGGTCTCCCTGAGCCTTCTCTTCCCCAGACTCAACAGCCTTAACTCTCACAGTCTGTCATCACAGGGGAAGTGCTCCAGCCCTCTGATCATCTTTGTAGCCCCCTCTGGACCCACTCCAGCAGTTTGGTGTCCTTCCTGTACTGAGGCCCCAGGATTTGATGCAATACACCAGGTGGAATCTCTGAAGAGTAGAGTGGGAGAATCACTTTACTCATCTTACAAGTCACATTGCTTTCGATGCAACCCAGCACATGATTGCCTTCCGGGCTGCAAGCAACCATTGTGGCTCATGCTGAGTCCCAAAATTCTTCTCCTCAAAGCCACTCTCAAGCCACTGCTTGCCCAGCCTATATTTGTACTTGGGATTGCCCAGACCCAGGTGCAGGACCTTGCACTTGGCCTTATTGAACTTCATGATGTTGGCATGGGCCCACCCCTCAAGCCTGTCCAGGTCCCTCTGGATGGCATCCCTTTCCTCCAGCATGTCAGCTGGACCACACAGCTTGGTGCCATCAGCCAGTTTGGTGAAGGTGCCCTCAGTTCCACTGTCCATGTTGCCAAGAGTGTGTTTAATGTTTGTTTGGCTCTATATGGAATTTGACAGAAGATGGCTGCTTGCCGTGAAGATTTTCCAGCAGATGTATAAAAAAAGTGCTGAGAAAAGTAAAATGCTTCTTTTCTAGTACTTTGGTGCAGTGCTGCTCCAAAGCAGCTGTGCTTTGTGGGCTGAAATATCTTCCTCTCCTCTGAGGACCAGTGTCCATCATGATCATAGAATGATAGAATAATGGGGTTTGGAAGGAACCTTCAGAGATCATTGAGTCCAACCCCCTTGCCAAAGTCAGATCACCTAGGGCAGGTCATGCAGGAATGTATTCAGATGGATCTCAACAGGCTCTAGAGAAAGGGACTCCACAATTATGGTTAGGAAGATCCTGCAAGGAGTCTTGCCAATAGGCAAGAAGTGGAATATAAAGCAGGACAGCAATTCTGTATGGAAACATAGAGACTTTTAGCAGCAGACTTGGATTTTCCCTTGTTTTGCTTTGCCTGATGCATTCTCAACAAAGTGTGGTTTGTTGTTGTTGGTTTTGTGGTGGGTTTTTTTAAATCTTGCTAAACTTTTTTTTTTTTCTTGTTAGAGATAAAAGGAAATTTAGGATATAAAAAAAAATAGAAGCACACTCTGCTTTTAGACTAGCTGTCAACCTCTTTTTGATGGCTGTAAATATATCAACACAGCCTGCTGGTATGAATTGATAATGATTCTTAGTCATTTACTATGGGCTTACTGAATATTAAGAAATGCACATGACAAGGAGTTTTCCTCCTGCTGCTGGTGGAAACTACCTTTTGCTTTCAGCATGTGAGGAGTTAATAGTACCAAAGAAGCAAACATTACTCCAAAAATACACAGTCTTGAGCTCAGCAATCCTGTAGAATCTCACCATCCAGAAAGACACCAAAACAGTACATGGTAATGCCACTTCCAAGCAAAATGAACAAGCTGCAAACATGACAGAGCTCTCCTGTCTGTTTGGTGAGATTACCTTCACCAATGAAAGGTGAAAGAAGAAGGCAGACACCAAATGTTCTCCATTCTATGATCTTTGCATGAGTACCACCCAAAGGTGAATGCTATGCCTGAAGGAGCAAAGAGCAGCTCACAGGTAACATAAATTACAGAATCATAGAATGGTAGGGGTTGGAAGGGACCTCTGGAGAACACTGAGTCCAACCCACTTGCAGAGCAGGATCACCTAGGGCAGGTCATACAGGAACACATGCAGATGGGTCTTGAAAGTCTCCAGAGAAAGAAACTCCACAACCTTTCTGAGCAGCCTGTTCCAATGCTCTGGTACTCTCACAGTACAGAGGTTTTTCCTCGTGTCGAGGTGGAACTCCCTGTGTTTCAGTCTGTATCTGTTGCCCTTCTCCTGTCACAGGACACCACTGGAAAGAGCCTGCCCCTTGCTTCTTGACACCCACCTGTCAGGTATTTATAAACATGAATAAGATCTCTTCTCAGTCTTCTGTTCTCCAGGCTAAATAGCCTCAGGTCTCTCAGCCTTTCCTCATCAGACAGATGTTCCAGTCCCTTCATCACCCTCACAGCCTCCCTTGGACACTCTCTAGGTCCCTCCTGAACTTGGAAGCCTGGAACTG
Source organism: Semnornis frantzii (assembly GCA_013399775.1). Lineage (NCBI taxonomy): Eukaryota > Metazoa > Chordata > Aves > Piciformes > Ramphastidae > Semnornis > Semnornis frantzii. The sequence goes on from VWYK01075398.1 coordinate 17,606, forward strand.
AATACAATACTCCAGATGTGGTCTCACTAGAACAGTGTGGAGAAGGAGAATATCCCTTTACCTGCAGGCCACACCCTTCTTAATGCAGAGGAATTCCCAGCCATGCATCTGAAACTGGTCTATTAGAACAGAGCTTAGTATCATAGAATTGTTTCAGCTGGGAAAAAACCTTTAAGATCATCGAGTCCAACCATTCTCTAACAGGACCGAGTCTAGTGCTAAACCATGTCCCTCAGCACCATATTTCTGCATACCTGAAACCCCTCCAGGGATCAGGATTCAGCCACCTCCCTGGGGAGCCTGTTGCAGTGTTTGAGAACTCTTTCAATGAAGAAGTTTCTACACTTTCTAAACTAGATTATAACCAATCTAAACCTCCCCTGGCAACAGCAGGAAGGAAGGGCTGGCACAGGCAGAGATAATAACACATATTCTGCTAAATTTTATGTCAGGACCAGAAGGTTCTTTTATGACATGATTTTCTTCTTTACAGCTCCCAACAGAGCAGCAAATGAATATATTAGACTGTAAACCTCTACAATGCAATCTATGTAAGTCACAAATATAAACCCATGTAATGTTCCCTTGTGGTGAAGCAACACCAGTGCCATCAGCACTATCAAAGCCAAGGGAGATCTGTTATTGCTTTTGCTAGCATGTCTTCACTAGCAGAGATAGCAGAAAGGACTTCTCCCTTGCTTGGGTTGCACCCCACCCAGCCCAAGTGGCCTAGCCAGCCACTGCTGGCTAAGGCACCAGCAGCTCTCACAGAGACATTGACAACAAGACTGACCCACAGGACTATGCAAAGAATGCTGTGCAAAGGCATCCCCAAAAGCTCCTTGGCTGTCTTCTGCTGGAGGTAGCTGGGAGATGGAACCTGACCTAAGCCCTGGGGAGTGGGAACCCCAAATGCTTGTGTAATGGCTAACCAGTGGTGGATGCTTGGTAATATCTTTGTGGTCAGGAGAAACTGAAAGGGATTCAGTGAGATGAGTTTTCTGAGGATGGGGCATAACTAGTGGAAGGGGTCAGGGGTGTCTCTGGGTGAGTTCACTTCCAATATGAGAAGATTTACTCAAGAGACTTGAGAAGGTGAGCAAAGGAAATGCCCAGACAAGTGCTACTCTTGACTTGAGGGAGAATGAAGCCATGATGAAAGAGTGTTAATGACCCCAGAGGACTTGCTTTTATTCCTAGTTGAGGCTTTGCACCAGAAATGAGTTCACTGCTCCTAAGTCGCATAGATCCTGTCCAGCACTGATGTGTCAACGCCACTGAGGAGCAGCAGCTGGTGGAGTTTGTCACTGCACCATTGGCTTCCCCTCTGAGGTGGCAGATCATTGCAATCTTGATTTTTCTGAGGGACCTGTCCATTTTCCCACCTGGGGCTTGAAAGGAGAGGTGGAAGAGGCAAAAATGTACACCACTGCATGGGAATGCATGCAATCCAGAATGCAGGTGGCATTTTTCCGACGCTGGGGATGTTTGTGCCTCTTGCAACACCTGCAAGGAAATTGCCCACAGCTAACTCCTCATTTCACACTCTCCTCTGAGGAATCAGACTCACTTGTGAAAGATATTGCTTGAGGAAATATCACTAAAGGAAAACTGGCTTGTGAAGCAGTCAGGGAGCTGTGGCTGTTGAGATGAGATGTAATTTCATGTTAAGAGGCATTTGCCTCCTGGGGAATGCTAATGGAGTCCGACTGGGTGTTGATTTAGTTATCTTCCTCTGCTAGGTTACAGAGATAGCACTCACCACGGGCAGGTGGGCTGCATGGTAATGCTTCTTCCTCCCAGGAGCTCAGAGGCAGTGAACTCTCACCACAGACAGCTAATCAGAGAAGTCAGAGCATCCCTGTGGGGGTGGCTCTGGGGCCGGGTGGCTATCCCAGTCACTCCTGCTGCAGAGGGAAGACTCAGCCTGTCTGTAGCTTGTCCGCGTGCTGCCAAGGCTACAGCAAAAGTGATCCTGGGAGCTGAGGACTGAACTCACCAAGTGTCCTGAGAGGAGAATAGGTGCATATCACCAGAGATCTAGTAGATTTTCATGTGTTGTCTTGTGGAAAATGTTTTCCAGTGGGTTCTCATAAGGTTAGTGGTGTGGCCATAAAAGAAGGGACTTGAGAAGGTAACCACCCAAATAGACATGCTGGCATTTGCTGGTGTAAAGATCTGTTGCCAGCTCCTGCAAAAATGCTCTCAAAAACAGCATCCAGAGGACCTGGACTTGTAGTCAGCAGTGACAGCAGAGATGTCAGAACAGCAGTAATGAAGGAGTAAGGAGGAGAGGCAGCAAGCATGACTCACTTATGTGTGATTTCAGCTCCTGAGAGGCACTGCTGCAATGCACCTACTGTATAAATACACCACTCGCCTGTACTGCACTCGGGAGCTCCAGATGTCAGTTGGGATGGCCACAGCCCTGTGGGATGAGGCAGTGAGTATGATGCAGGACCACCCTTGAAAGATGGTCCCTGCCCCACAGAAAGGCAGTAACTTGAAATGCTTCCCTCAGGGTCATCAGGCTCCAGGTCTGCCCAGGTCTGCACAAAGATGTGAAACAGACCCTTTCTCCTCCCCTAGGTTGCCTCTCATTGTCTGGATTTCCAGCAGATGGTCTTTCTTTCTAGTAGCTGTCATTTTGGCTGTTGAGTCTGAGGTGTTTCCAGTCAACAGATACCGTCTATGAGGGATGATGCTCTCAGACTTTGTTTTTCCCAATGGGTTCAATCATCAATGTTCTTGGAAAAAAAATGCACCTTGGAAAAGTAATCCAGTAAATCTAAAAGGCAGCCACTAAAAGTGACACATGACAAAGCAGTTGTGGGAAGCCATGCAAACAAGTAGAAATGGGAGGTTACAGGTAGGAATGAAAACAAGCTGTACCCCTGTGGAAAGGCAGCCCAGGAAGACAAGGTCTGTTTCAGCCTTACTTAAAAAAAAAAAATCACAAAATGGTAAGGGTTGGAAGGGACTTCTGAAGTCCCTGCTAAAGCAGGTTTTCCTAGGTCAGATTGCACAGGAATGCGTCCAGGCATGCTTGGTAAGTCTTCAGAGAAGGAGACTTCACAACCTCTCTGGGCAGCCTGCTCCAGTGCTCTAAGCACCCTCAAAGTGAAGATTTTTTCCCTTAACTTCAAGTGAAACCTCTGGTGTTAAAGTTGTTGCCCATTGCCTCTAACACTGGGCACCCCTGAAAAGAACCCAACCTGTCCCCTTGACTTCCACCCTTTAGATATTTATAAGCACTGATCAGATCCCTGCTCAGTCTCCTCCAGGCTAAACAGCCCCAGGTCTCTCAGCCTCTTTTAATCAGAGAGATGTTCCAGTTCCCTCATCATCTTTGTGGCCCTCTGCTGGACTCTATCCAGTAGTTCCCTGTCTCTCTTTAACTGAGGAGCCCAGACCTAGATGCAGTACTCCAGGTCTGGCCTCCCCAGGGCAGAGAGGGGAGAAGAACCTCCCTCGACCTGCTAGGCACAGTCTTCTTAATGCACCCCAGAATACCCTTGGCTGTCTTAGCCACAAAGGCACTTTGTGGGCTTATGGTGACTTGTTCACCAGCACTGCCAGGTCATTTTCCCCAGAGGTGCTCTCCAGCAGGTCATCCCCTAATCTGTGCTAGTGCAGGGGGTTATTCCTCCCCAGGTGCAGGTCTCTACACTTGCCATTGTTGAACTTCTCGAGGTTCTCTCCTGCCTAGCTCCCCAGCCTGTCCAGGTCAGCCTGACTGGGTGTCCATCAGCCAGACTGGGTGTCAGCCACTCCTCCCAGTTTGCTCTCACCAAGAGGTACACTCTGTCCCTCCATCCAAGTGGTTGATGAAGGTATTGAACAAGACTGCACCCAGTACTGACCCCTGGGGAACACCATTAGCTCCAGGCCTCCAATTAGATCCTGCACCATTGATCACAAGCCTAAATTTGATGGCACATGGCATTGACTTCATTCACATTGACTTCACAGTGGCTGCTCTCAGACTCAGGGGAATATGTGCAAAAGGCTGAAGAATGTCTTTGTGCTCTCCATTCTTCAAGAGAACATTGTGTCTGTCTCTAATGTGGTTTTGTTGTTTACCAATTTGAAGTAACAACCTGGTGGTGGCAGATAGATGGGCAAGATGAATTCAAAGGCCTTTGCCCTGCCTGATGTCTATGATTTTATGAGTCATTTCAGTCAGAATGAGAGGAGATGGCATATTTGAATGGAGCTAAGAAGACATGACATCATATTTCTGTTTCCTTTCTTTGGAATTAGTATTAAACTGAATTATACTTGGCCACTTATCATTAACAAAAAATCTTTAACTTGCTTTCTTCAAAAATGTATTTCCCTGCTCTCCTAAATCAATTCACCAGAGAAAAGCAAGAAGCTCTCTCTTGTATATGCAAAGCAGAACAACTTGGTCTGCAGGCAAGTAATAGGATTTCAGACATCACAAACAAATCAGCAATGACTTGGCCATATGTACACCCAAACAGCAACTGAAATACTTAATGGCAGTCTTCAGCAGCACATTTTGTTCTGGTTGCTTAGTTGAACATCCTGCCCTGCTGGGATGGCTAAAAGTGCCTGGTAGGATCCTCTTGGCATGGTTGTTTATGCCTTGCAGGGTACTGCTCTCACTAGCTTAGTTAATTTTAAGGTGAGAACTTAGAAAAGCAACTAAGCTGGTGGAGGGCCTTGAACATAAGTCTCATGAAGAAGGGCTGAGGGAACTGGGGGTTCTTTAGTCTTCAGAACAGCAGGCTGAGGGGAGACCTCATCACCCTCTACAACTAACTAGAAGGAGGTTGGGGAGAGGTAGGAGTCAACCTCTTACATGAAACAAGTGACAGGACAAGGGGAAATGGCCTCAAGTTGTGCCAAAGGAGGTTCAGGTTGGATGCTAGGAACAGTTTTTCACAGAAAGGGTTCTCAGGCATTGGAACAAGGTGCCAGGGAGGTGGTGGAGTCACCATCCCTGGATGTATTTTAAAGGGCATGTGAATGTGGTGTTAAGGGATGTGGTTTAGTTGTAGTAGTTTAACAGTAGTGGTGGGATTGTGAGGTCTTGGTGAGTGGTTGGTCTGGATGATCTCAAAAGTCTCTTCAACCTCAACCATTCTATAAGTCCAACTTAGTGTTTTCCCCATCAGACTTTATGGCAGAGTGAAACCAGCAGTGACATGAAGTGATAGTCACATGTAAAGGGGCTTGAGGACTCATCATTCATGAACATTACACAAGCAGGGGCTCACTCCCCTTCCAGCATGTGCCTCTCCACTGCCTTGGAGCACAGGAGCTGTTCCTCCCAGCATAGCCTGCTCCCTCCTGCCATCTCCCCAGTCCTGCTCCATGTCTTTGCTGCAGAAAAGAAGGATCACAACCTGCCAAGAGCAACAGAAGGAGGAGCATTGTCCATCTTCTGCTTCTCCCATGCTCCATTTCATTGAAGCTACTTGAAGCAGTGCTTGGTTTTAAGAAAGAGAGACAGAGCAGCAAACAGCTGCGAGCTGCAGTTTCGTCTGTAAATGTTTGCTGTGACAGCACAGGGACACTGGAGTATAATTCAGCTCCTCTTGAAAGACTACCCTTTCACTTCTGACAGCTCAGTGACCCTTGAGACTTAACAGGAGGCGAGAGGAGATGGAGCCTTCCAGTGCAAGCACAGGTTGTGGTAGTTGACTTGTCCTGTCCTTTGCTGATTAAAATGCTGACAATGAAGGAGAGAAAGAGCTTCCCAGCTCGTGTCAAGGTTGCTGCTTTGATTTTTCTTCTCTGCTTGTCTCCCAAAACAGACTTCATGGTTCTGTTATGCATGTGGTGTGTAGAATAAATAACAATAATTGCTATATATAGCACAATGTTTGCTTCAGGGGCCACAGGGCTGTAGAACCCAGCCCAGGAATGCCATACTTAAACATCACATCTTACCAGCGCTTCTTGTCTCCCCTGTGTCACCAGAGCTTCCTAATCAAAATGGACAGGAATGCATTCCCCAAACATCACCACCTTTTCCTTTTTCTCCTGAGAGAAATCTACTTTTGTCCTCACTGCTTTGCACCACTCACATCAAGGCCTTTCAAACCCTTCCTGTCCTTATCAAATCATCTGACCCCATCTCCTCCAAGTTTTCTACCACAAACCCTCCCACTCAAGCTAAAAGCAATTTGTTTTCAGGTGTTCACAAGCACAGGCTGACAGTAAAAAGCAGACAGCAAACTCAGCAAGGCTTCATCTTAATCTGCCTCTGTGACCCATAGGAGAACATGCCAAAATTCTCCTGTTTTAATCTGTGGATGTGGCACTTCAGTAGATGGTTTAATGGCTGTGGTTGTCCTAGGACGATGGTTGGACTCAGTGATCTTGGAGGTTTTTTCCAACTGAAGCAATTCTGATTCTATGAAAATGGCAATATAGCAAGTTGGAAGTAGATTGCCATTTGCTCCTGCAGCTAAATAACTCTTCTGACCTGTTCACAGACAAGCAGGTTTCAGATCTTCTGATATATATTGCCTTGTAGAAGTCCAGACATTACACCTCACCTTACCTGTACCCCCTACACACAGGAAAACCTTCCCACATCAGTGATCCGTGTCTCCAGGAGACTTCAGGCTCCAAATATTTCTCCAGTCTCTGCAAAGGCAGAAGGGTAGGTGCCTGTTGTCAAGAGCAGTAATGGGCTCCAGAGTTGGGTGCTAAGGCTCTGCTCCCTGTGCTGATGACAGTGCTGTCCTGCCTTACTGTCACCCCTGGCTCCCTGTCCCATTCCTCTGTGGAGTGGCCCTGTTCTTGTTGCTTCCTAATGTCTCTGAGTGAGTGAGAACACCAAGAAACTATCTTCATGAGGTGAATGGAAATCTGTGAGGAAAAAAGCTCAGATTTACCTATGCATCAACTTCAGGTTATTATTCTTCATACCATCCCCTGCTCCACCAAGTCATGCTAAAGAGGAAACTCTGAGATCCCTAATCTGGATGCCTGAGAAAGATCTGAACTTTTCCATACCTGTTCAGCAAAAGAAGTACTAGCAGGGTATTTAGTCATCACCAATGTAGTAGCACCATTGGCCTTCATCTCCCACTTCTCTCCTCGTCAATGATACAGTGAACATCAGTGCAGAAGTGGTTGTCCCCAGCAACCCATGAGGTGATCCACAGACACATTGCCTGCAGGAGCAGGGAAAGCATGCATCTTCCTGGTAGATGCTACAAATGTCCCCAAACTGGACATAGAATCATAGAACTGTTGAAGTTGCAAGAGACCTTTGAGATCATGGAGTTCAACCATTCACCTAGAGCTCACAATCCCACCACAACTGCTACTACTGCCACTACTACTACCTAATAGGATAAGCAACTCACATATTTGCTGGTTTACAAATGGTGGCATTTCTACATTTCACCTTTGATCCTCAACATAGCAGCTGCTGGGCAGAAAGATTTTATTTGCTCTGTCAACAGATGCAAGCACATACGGTGAAGACTCCAGGCTGGGGTGGTACAGGCTGGTAGATTGAAAGAGAAGCTGAACATACTGCAAGGGTGATTTAATGTCAACAGTAGTGTCACCACTCTCTGTCAGACTAGAGACAGCAGATGAGGCAGCTTCTGCCAAAGACATTTCACAGAGGTTGTGAATTTCCTTCTCAGAGAGCTATGACAGCAATCTCTCAGCCTCATTAGCAATTGCCAAAATATGTCACACTTGGTAGGAGGTAAATGATGTTGGCCTTATCAAATCAGTTTCAAACATGTTTCCTTCACGGTCACAAAAGAAGTCCACCCCCATTACAGACTCCAATCCACAAGGGAGCTGTTATAGAGAGGGCTGGGGTGGGCTTGTCTGGTTTTTTTGGGTGTTTTGTTTTTTTGGTGGGTTTGGTGGTTTTTTTGTTTGTTTGTTTGGTTGTTTTTTTTTGGTGGTGGTAGCAGAGCTCTGTAAGAAAATAGTAAATGCAGGGAAACAGGAGTCTCTGCTCCAGGTTTCACTGTGACATTTCACTGTCATATTGTTCAGGTCTGGTTGACATCCCAAGATGAGAGGAAGCAGCTATTTCCCCCAAATCACATTATGGCAAATGGGAAGTCAACATCATCTTCACACATACCCTATTTCAAAAGTAAACCAGAAGCTTCCCAGCTCCAACTGGAGCTGCAAGTCAGATCTACCATTTTTAGGTCACAGAATTGCAGAATGTTAGGGTTGGGAAGGGATCTCAAAAGATCATCCAGTCCAACCCCCCTGCAGAGAGGGATCACCTAGAGCAGGTACACAGGAATGCATCCAGGTGGGTTTTGAATGTCTACAGAGAGGGAGACTCCACAACCTCTCTGGGCAGCCTGTTGCAGGGCTCTGTCACCTTCACAGTGAGTAAGTTTTTCCTTATGTCCACATGGAACCTCCTCTGCTCCAGCTTGCACTCACTGCCCCTTATCCTATTGTTGGCCATCACTGAGCAGAGCCTGGTTCCATCCTCCTGACACTGCCGTTCACATCTTTATAAACATGAAAGATGTCACCTCTCAGTCTCCCCCTCTCCAAGCTAAAGAGCCCCAGCTCCCTCAGCCTTTCCTCATAAGGGAGATGTTCCACTCCCTTCAGTATCTTTGTGGCTCTGCAGTGGACTCTTCAAGCAGTTCCTTGCAGTCCTTCAACTGAGTGGCCCAGAACTGTACACAGTATTCCAAATGTGGCTTTGCCAGGGCAGAGTAGATGGGGAGGAGAACCCCAAGGTTTGACCCTTTTTCTCCTAAAGATATCTTGAATTTACAGGCTTGATGCCAAACTGGGACATATTTTATATCTCAAGCTAGAGACCTTAGATATGACTCTCATGGATACCTCTATGTGAGGACTGTGAAGTAAGACTACCAAATTGGGAGGTAGAAATAGAATCACTGAAGTGGGAAAAAAAATCCTCTAAGATTATCAAGTCCAACATTCTACCCACCACCTCTGTGACCACTTGACCATATCCTGAAGTGCCACATCTACTTGTTTTTGGAACACCTCCAGGGATGGTGACTCCACCATCTCCCTGGGCAGCCTGCTTCAATGCCTCATCAAAATACAAGAGTATGAGCTTTTTCATACATGTATGTGTGTATTTCTGTCTTTGTTAATGCTTTGTAGGAAATGTGGGTCCTATGGATTGAGAGCAAAGTAACCTGAGACCAGAGGGAGTCCAGGGGGCAGAATGGTCTTGTGCTGGAGGCTCCAGCCCAGGCTCCCAGCTGCATAAGTCTGGAAATGGAGTAAGGAGCCAGGCAGTAAAGTCAGAAATGTGATCGTGAAGAAATGATTGGGAGCTCAGCCTAAGGGCAAGCCTCTGTGAGTCCAGCAAGACCTTCACAGGTCCCCATGAGCCTGCCTGCCCTGGCAAGCCTGGCCAGTATGGAGGAAATGGTAGTTTCTCCTCCTTCCCACTGTTCACCTCCTTGTCCTCTTGAAGATCTCACTCAGAGTTTTGGTGGTTGTGATTCCAGGAAAGACTCATTTGAATGGTTTGATTGCCTTTGCTGCGAATAAACTTTCCTGAGCTCCTACTAAACACAACACCACCACCCACCTCTTCCCTCCCTCCTTTCTAAGGAGCCCTCTCCAATGTGACCAGAGAGAATAAAAACTTCTCATTCCCCGTGGGTTTGCTCCTGACACTTTTTGCCCATGAAGTGGCTAATGAATACAAGACTGCTTTTTCAGTGCTGATGAATAATAACTCAGACAGCTCAAGTCCTGCTGGCTTTCAGTGTGATCCATGTTCTGCTTCTCTAGAGTTTGAAGATAAGCAGAAGGGTCCCTGGCACCAAACAACAGCCAGTGGTCTCATCACTGCAAGCAGCATGCTTCCATCAACATGCCCTGCTCTGCCTGTTCCTTGTGAGGATGCTCAGCTCCACAGTGCTGATCTGCTCATTTCCCCTTAACAAAACATCTTCATGAAAGGCAGATTTATTTCCCCTCTGACACAGCCACACTTCAGAGTCCCCATGTCAGCTCTTCAAGCACTGTAATTTGTATGGTTCTCACCCTTCATTCCAGCAGCATTCAGGACAGCACAAGAGCAAAGTAATTCATCCTATGGATCAGTAGTGGTGTAACTGCACCCAGAAGGACCCTGTTTTCTCTTCCAAGCTGGTTGTAGCAGAGCATGCCAGTATATTTGTGCTTTCTGCAGGACAGACTACTTCCTTCTACACATTCTTGTATATCTGGGAAGATCTTTCTGGCATGAAAGGCATTGATACTAAGCTTGCATTACAGGGAAGGGCTATCTGGAGTATGCTGCTTTAATTAAAACATTATATGTTCTGTTTGTAATTAATTCCCAATGGATTTTGAAGATTGGATTATCCTTTGATCCCGGGCATTGGTGAGTGGGACATTTCCAGTTCAGGGAGTGCTGGACCCAAGAGGCAGAGAGGGCAACACCAAAGCCTTCAGAGTCTGACTGCAAGGATTGCAAAGCAGGAAAAGTGGAGCTGTACAAGGACCACACTGTGTTAGTCATGGTCCCTTTCCAAAGTCATTCTGTAGATACTCCTCATTTCACAGAGCCACAGAATGGTAGGGAAGGGACCTCGAAGATCACCTAGTCCAACTGCCTTGCTAGAGCAGGACACCTGGTGTCCAAACCACACAGGTGGATTTTGAAAGTCTCCAGAGAAAATGACTCCAGAAGCTGAGCTGCAAATGAAGAGAAAGCAAGACTCAGGCTCAGCCCTTCTTGAGGCAAGCTATACCACAAACCACCTCCCTGCTGAATCTAGCAGGGGCACCTTCAGATGTATTTGCTGCTGCTATATGCATTTACATAGAAAGGAGACCCAGCTGAAATCCATGCCATTATTAAATGTGGTACAGCTTGGATCACCATATCAATCCAGGAGAGTACAGGTACTTCCAAGAGTGAGTGAGTGCTGTTATTGAAAGATTCCTACCATGGTTTGCTCCTGATACCAGGAAGAGCAATGTCCTTTCTCAGCATATTGGCAGAACTGCTTTGTGAAGTAAGGAACCTATAGAAATCACGAAAACTGCAGAAAGTCACTACTTTTACTCAGCTTCTCTTTCCTGAACAGTGGAAATGTTCATCTGCCCAAGCATGGGGTGTCCTGGATGGCCAACAGCTATGGAGGTAAGAGATCCTAGAGAAAGGCATGATTTGCAAAGACCAGCACCATCAGGAGATGGAGAGATGCTTTTATAACCTTGGCAAGATGAAGGCCCTTCTCCTCCTGTGACCCCAGCTGCCTCAGTGAAGGGGAGACAATGTTATGCCCTACTTAGAGACTGTGTGTAGGGCTGAGTTGGGTCTCATGTTCACAAGAGAACACAGGAACCCTGAACTCATCCCATGCCACAGTGAAAAGTTACTCCTTGATCTTACTTTGAATCATTACATTTCCTTCTTCTCTATTTTCACTGTTTCTGATAAGTAACTTTAAGAGATGCTAAAAGAGCAGTCTGGAGGAGAAGGACTTGGGAGTGCCAGCTGATGAAAAACTCAACATGAGCCAGCAATGGTCGCTGGCAGCCCAGGAGGCAGCTGTGTGCTGGGCTGCATCAAAAGAAGTGTGACCAGCAGGATGAGGGAGGTGATTCTGCCCTCTGCTCTGCACTTGTGAGACCCCACTTGGAGTACTGCATCCAGTTCTGGGACCCCAACGAGAATGGCATCAAACTGCTGGAACGTGTCCAGAAGAGGCCATGATCAGAGGGCTGAAGCAATTCCCCTATTGGGACAGGCTGTGAGAATTGGGAGTGCTTAGCCTGGAGAAGAGAAGGCTCTGGGGAGACCTTAGAGCAGCCTTCCTGTACCTGAGAGGAACATGCAGGAAAGCTGTGGAGGGACTTTTTACCAGGGCTTACAGTGATAGGGCAAGTGGAAATGGCTTTGATCTGGAAGAGGGGAGATTTAGACCGGAAATTAAGAAGAGATTTAGACTGGAACAGGTTGCCCAGGGAGGTTTTGGATGCCCTCTCACTGTAGGTGTTCTAATCCAGGTTAGACAGGCCCTTGAGCAAGCTGGTCTAGTGGAGGATGTCCCTGCCCATGCCAGAGGGTTTGGGACTAAAGGAGCTTTAAGATCCTTTCCAACCTAAACTATTCTATGTACAGAAAACATAAACTTTGACTTGGAGTTCATGAACAGAGAGCAGACAAATTATGCTCCAAGTTCCCCAGGCTGAATCCAATACCCTGAAATACTTTGAGACTTCTTGTTGTTATTAAAGAAATGAGGGAGAACTAATGCTTCTCGTTCATTTTGGAACCAGAAAAGTGCTGAAAACCTCTCTGATGATGATGTTTTCCAATCAGCAGAGGCATAAAATGTGTATTATGGTTTTGCTGTTTTTATACGATACAGAAGTTATTAGGAACAGGGGAGGGAGCCATAAGCCATCACTTCCATGGCACGACTGTAATCAGCATACCTGAAGGCTTGACATAAGGTCAGTGGGGGTAATGCTAAGGTGATAACAGAGCACAGTGAGATGTGGGGCATGCACGACCTCCCTGACATGCTGGAACAGGTTGCCCAGGGAGGTTGTGGATAGCCCCTCCCTGGAGGGGTTCAAGGCCAGGTAAGATGGGGCCTTAAGCAACCTGATCTAATGGAAGGTGTCCCAGCCCATAGCAAGGGAGTTGGAACTAGATGATCTCTAAGGTGCCTTGCAACCCAACCCATTCTATGACTCTGTGATAACAATAAGAGCCAATGCCCACATAGCTTAGATATTCATTTTCATTGTGGGGTTACTGAATGTCCAGGGAAACAATAAGTTTTTGTCCCTTTAGGAATAGCCACTGAAGGTCACAGAACGAGGCAGCCTTCACCTTGTTCAACAAAGGACAGTTTTCATATGGCAATGAGACACCCTGAAGACACAAAAGGAAAGGCCCAGGTAATGCTCAGGGGGAGTCCAGCTTAAGCTGAGCCAACCTGTCACAGCTGTGGTTCAGACTGAGGCTAGGTGGATGCATTGAATTGCAGAGGCAATTTGAACAGTTTTTGGACCAATGCTGTGACAAGGTCCCATAAGGTCACTGAAGTGGGAAGCTTTACAATAGTTTCTGTGTAAGTGTAAGCTCCTAATTAATTGCTTAATTAGTTGTAGTCTGTAGAAACCTGCTTAGAACAATGCCATCTGTGCAACAAGGTCAGGGAACGAGGACACATTCAGCACAGTTACTGAGTATAATGTCTTGAATGAAACCCAGAAATCCCAAGCTGGGACAATTCCTATTTAAATTAGTTCAAAGGTCCATGTCTCTCTGGGTTCCAAATCCCATTTCCTGGGCCATCACACCTGGGGGGGATTTGGAAGTTACTCTCCCTGCCATTGTCAGCCCAAGGACCAGCTTCAGCATTTGCAGCATGTCTTTGCCACAGCAAAGGTAAGTAGTGAGAGCAGTTATTAGGCTCTGAAAAGTGGGCAGGGAGCTCTCCGACAGTTGTTGGTCCCCATTGTGAAGGGAGGACCTGATTCCTTCTAACATCCCATCTCAGATGACTGAGCAAGAAAAAGTTGAAGGCCCAGCCTCAATGGTGCTGGGAAGAAAGTATTTGGTCTTGCCTGCTCCCATCATCACATTTCTACCCCTCTTTCAAGAGTCAGTAGCCATAAGGAGAGGTCCTTCATGGCAACTCATTCCATGATGCTAGGACAGACACCAACATCCACTGACCATCTTTGAGACTGGGGCATCCTTTCTCCTGGACTTCGTGATGGCAAAACACTCACTCCAACAAAGGCAGGATGAGGAATGGGGTTGAGCAGGGGTTGTCAGTTCCATCTCTCCTGCTTAATGCTGTGACTCCTTTCCTCTCTTAGAGGAAGCCAAGTCCCTCCCTTCTGTGCGCATGTGTGGACTTGCATTCACCCAAGAAACCCTGACTCAGACCTCTTGGAAATAACACAAGAAATGCCAAAATGTGGAAACATCATTCATAATTCACTGCTCATCATGCCCTATAATGAGTGTATTTTAGTACCAAACTAGCATAGAAGAAGAAAGATTTTTTTCACAATATGAAAAAGTTTGGGGTTTCCTCCATCCCAAGCATATCAAATATATTAATTTATTACCAACAGTACATCATATGTCTTGATAGGTGCATTTTCATGTCCTGCCTACCTCTGTGGATATAGCTGGAGACAAAGCATCCAGCAAATGCTATTGTTGGTCCATGAAGATCCCAAGATAGATGAAACATCTACCTTATGAGGAGAGGCTGATGGATCTGGGGTTGTTTAGCCTGCAGAACAGAAGGGGAGAGGGGATCATATCATGACTGATCAATATCTAAAGGGTGAGGGTCAGGAGGATGCAGCCAGACTCTTCTCCGTGGTGGCCAGTGCCCTGACAAGGGCCAGCAGACACAAACTGGAACTCAGCAGGTTCCATGTAAACATAAGGAAAAACCTGTTCACTTTGAGGGTGGCACAGCCCTGCATCAGGCTGCCCAGAGAGGTTGTGGAGTCTCCTTCACGGGAGACTTTCAGAACCCACCTGTGTGTGTTCCTGTGAGATTTATTCTGTGTGATCCTGCTTTAGCAGGGCAGATGGGTTGGATGACCTGCACAGGTCCCTTCCAATCCCCATCATTCTGTGATTCTGTGGCTCTGTTTAGGTTAGGAAACAGCATGCAATAGTATTAGATAATTAACTAATCTTTCAATTCTTAGAGAAAGATTTCAACCATTTTAAGCACACATGAAAGAAGAACTGGAAATGAGGTACCACAGATACTGGTTAGAGGTAGAGTCAAGACAGTTACAGGTCAAAGGCAGAGCTATTGGAGGAGGACAGTGCCTATATATCTGTATGCCCCTGGCAGCTTGAATTTCTATCAGCTGGCTCAGGGAAGCTGTGCCTGCTGAGCTCAAGTTCAGAGTCACAGCAACAAAATGTAATCCCTCCATTTACTTTAAGGGGACATGTTTATTTCTTGTTGGTCTTGTTTGGTCTCAAGCTACTTGGCTCCCTCCCTGCTCAATTTCAAGACTGCCCCTGAGCACTGCCACCAGCAAGAGAAATCTTTTACCATGCTGCTTCCCAAGGTTCCATGCCATGACTCCTTTGTGTGTTCTAGCTTTCATTTGGAGAAACCCTTGCAGTTGGTTGGAAAGTCTGCAGGCTCAGTGCTGGGACAGCCATAGGGACCATTTGCCCTGAAGGAAAATGTCCACTGGGAAAGTGCAAGCTGCTCAGGCACAACTGCTGCAAACAGAGACTCTTCCCCCTTCCCTCCTCAGATATTTCATACATCCCAGCACCTGCTTTACTGAGCTAAGTCCCTGAGACTCATCTATTCTGATACAATGGACAAGCCAGCATTTATTTTAAGCTGATGAGCACACTCTTTAGTCATGAAAATGTGGTGTCCACCTTTAGGTATAAACTGCCTTTTCACCTGGTTACTACAGTTATTAAACACCCTCCTCTGCCTCCTGCCCCTTTTTATCTCTTTCCTTCTACTGGGAAGTCAGTCCATTCAACAAGGAGTTACAGTATTTTGGCAGGCCTCTTTGGGTACCTAGATCATAGAATCAGAGAATGGTTTGAGTTGGATGGAATCTTAAAGGTCATCTAGCCCTCAAACCCCTGCTATGAGCAGGGCAGTCTAGTACAGTGGTGCAAAAACATGTGCCCTGGTTTTGCTGTCAGACTGGGAGCATGCTCCTTCTGTGTCCTCTCTTGGAATATAGTCTGTCCTGGACATCTGCCTCTACAGATGTGAAAAATCAAGGATTTAGCTGGGACACATGAGGATCACTAAAAAATGCCCCTCCAAGTCCTCACTAACAATGTTAATCCATATCCCTGCTAACAAAATGCATCCTTGCTGACTAAGCAAAAAAAAAAAAACCCAGCAAAAACTCCACTGCCTAAGACTAAAAGATTGTTCAAACTTTAACAAGAATTACCTAAATACCAGGGGGCTGGAACCTTCTCATCGATTGCTGGAAGATTTATTACCCTGCTCTTCAGGTGCCCGCACCAGAGAGGTCTCTGCATGACTTTGTGAACACCACAGACACACAAAGATTAGTGCCAGCTGTGCAGGTAACCTGTTGAAGCTGCATCAAACGAGGTTGCACCAGGGAATGTTGAGGTTGGGTATTAGGAGAAATTGCTTGGCTGGAAAGTTTCTCAGAAAGAGGCTCCCCAGGGATTCAAAGACACGGAGATGTGGTACTGAGGGACATGGTTTAGTACCAGCCTTGGGAGACAGTGGTTGAATGTGATGATCTTAAAGGTCTTTTCCAACTAAAACAATTCTATGACTCTATGATTCTGTAATTCTCACCCTCCTGTAAGCCTGTAAAATAATGAGCCAACAGATGAGCAACAAAAAGTAACAGAAGGATGAAAAGAGGATGTCAGAAGGGAATAATGTTCTGTACTCTTGGAGCGTGACTGTACCGAGACAACTCTGGGCTCTGGCTGGCTCAGCACAATGTGAGAGGCATCAATGGCACAGAACAATTCATGTACAAAGTCTGCCATTGCTAATAAAAGAGACCCCTCATCTCCTCAAACGTGTCAAGCTGGTCTCCCCTCTGTTCCAATATTTCCTTGCAATTAAACACCTGTATAATGAATTCAGCTCTCCAGGGAATGTTATTTGCCAGTTACCTTTCCAATTATTTAGAATTAGCTTCAAGGCTAAAGCAATCAGGTCATTCATTAATCTAATTCCCCTCCCTTTTTTTTTGGTAGCTGTAGTTCATGACTTGGAAATGTGACCACAAGATCAAAAGGACAACAAGGAATAAAGAGGAAATTACACAAGGCACTTAAGAAGTTCCCTGGCCCAAGAGACAGAGCACAGTGCACTGAGATCAGTAGCTGCTGATACTCAGCACACTCTGTGTGTCCCTTTCCTTGTCTGCACAAAGGAGACTTTCCTTTCAGGAGTCTCCTACCCCCATGGGGAAAGCTGGCATGAGCAAAGTCTAGTCACAGTCAAACTGAGCCACCTCCCATCTCTAAAGAAGAGAATTAGAGGTGCTGGCAGTCAGTAAGCCCCACTTTAGCATGTCTGTCATGGTCTGAGCAGAACCTAGGGAAGCAACGTGACATGAGACATCCTTTGCCACTCCAACCAAGACTAGGCTTCCCATCTCCTCTGAAAGAAGAATCATAGAATAGAACCATCAAGGTTGGAAAAGACCTCTAAGGTCATCAAGTTCAGCCTTCCACCCAACACCTCCATGACCATGCCCTGAAGTGCCACATCTACTTGATATTTGGAAAACACCCCCAGGGGTGGTGACTCTACCACCTCTCTGGGCAGCCTGGTCCAATGCTTGAGCACTCTTTCAGTACAGAAATTCTTCCTAATATCCAACCTTAAGAAGCTGCATACCTTTTATGGTCTGATGTTCCCCAAGCTGAGAGATGTCACCCAAATGTACCCAATCAGGGGCTGAGGCATTTATTTCAGAGCTGCTCTTCAAAGAAAAAAGAGGCCTATCACGTTCACACAGTGAGGGATGTTCCTGGCTATCTCAGCAGGCAGTTTCTCTCTGTATCACAGTTGTGCCATGTTATTTTATGCTGGCACAGTCTGTGCTGTTTAGTATTCACTACCTCCCTCTGCCTGGCCAATCTGCCATGTCTGATGGGAGCAAGGGGAGGAGTGTGGACCGGCAGCCAGCAGTGACCAGCCCTTGTGAATGCAGCCCTGTCCATGCCTGGGCCGTGCACAAGTTCTGCATGCCCCGTGGGGTCTGCTGACCTCCAAACATTTGCCATTTTTTGTTTCCAACAGAATCATAGAATAGTTCCAGTTGGGAAAAAGCCAACCTTTACCATCACTGAGTCCAGCCATCAACCCAAGACCACCATGGCCATTAAACCATGTCCCAAAGTGCCACAGGTATAAGACACTGTAAAGGAGAGTGTTATGGTGAAAGGCATATGACATTTATGTCTTCCTTCACAAGGACTTCTCTAAGAACTGCACAAAATCCCCCTCTGATTGAGCCCTTCAGACCCAGCTGTAAGCTGCTAGGAAAGCAGCCAATCCCAAAATGACAAGCCTGAAAAGTCAGATGCCCACTTTGTAGAAAAGTGGAGAATAAGCCAATAGGCTCTGCCTACTGCTAAAAATTAGAGTACTCAAAGAGGTTATCCCTCCTGATGGGTTACCATAAAACAGTGGCTTCTGGACAGCTCACCTGAATGGCCAAGGGGTGCCAAATCCCTGTATTTTAGTTCACAGAATCATTAAGGTTGGAAAAGACCTCTAAGACCATCAAATCCAACCTTCTACTCAACACCTCCATGACCACTACACCATGTCCTGAAGTGCCACATCTGCTCATTGTGATGGCTCAGGCGAGAGGGGCACCTAGACTCAATGTGATGGCAGCATTATCAGGACACCTTGTGCATGTGGGGCACTGACAATCACATCCTGAACTCGTGATCCAGAGAAGCAAGAGTGCTGAAAGATGGGATACATGGGAAGAAAATGGCCCATCCTTTACAGTGATTTACTGGCAACTGAGAGCAGGACTGGGCAGCCACAAACAGTTGGTGGAAATGCTTTTGGGAAAGCACAGATCAAAAATGTAAATGAGCAAGGATACAACACCTTGGTGGCCTCAGGCTCTCTGTTTTCTGAAGAGAAGATGCAAAGCAGCAACTCTCAGCATCACCTGGGAGAAGGGGCTCACAAGTTGACGCCCTGATTGTGCAAATTGGATAGCCCAATGGGCAGGAACTGGGTTTGTTTTCACAGAGTGCATTTCTGAATCCACTGCTGCCTCAGCTAAACCCGATGCACATCTTCATTTCCACCATGCAGGCAGATCCTGCATAGCTGCATCGTTTGGTACAGATGGCCTCCAAGAGGCCTCAAGTCTGCAGCACATTGGCAGGATCCTTGCTGGAAACACTAAGTCCCACATAGAGTATAAACTGTCCCTGCAGGAAGCACATCACTTTTGTGGAACATGTTCTGTTTGTAAAGAGCACCTCTGAAAGCTTGAAGTGTCCATCTTTGTGTAATTCTTCTGCACCATGGCATAAACTAATGCAGAGTAAATGCACTGCCAGGTGCTGCAGGAATCAGCTGAGAGCACCTGTCCCTTTGGATTGAGCTGTGCTGTAAATACATCTTCTGCAAATCAGGCCTTCATCTACAAATGCACTGCACATCTGAAGGAGACCAGGCTCTTCAAAAGAAGTTCACCATGAGTGCTAAATTCTGGCACAAAGGATCCCTCCACAAATTTTGAAGTTCCTATGTCTTACAAGAACCCATCCACCACCTTTGAAGTCCCTATGTGTTACAGGAATCCATCCACCACCTTTCAAGTCCCTATGTGTTACAGGNAGGGATCCATCCACCACCTTTGAAGTCCCTGTGTGTTACAGGGATCCATCCACCACCTTTCAAGTCCCTACATCTTACAAGAACCCATCCACCAC
>VWYK01075399.1:0-10829 GCA_013399775.1 Semnornis frantzii
CAAACCATCTGAGCTGTTCTGGTGCATTTCAAATAATGGGGGAGAGGCAGGGGGCAGGGGGGGGGAGTAAATTCTTTATATTCTTTTCTTCAATTTCTTCTCTGTGCATGTTTCACAGGTTGTGTCCTCCTGGGCAGCCAAGGGAAGTACCAGTGAGATTTCCTCAATCGAAACTAGGAAGTTGAGCAGGGAGGGGTCCAGGTAATGGAGTTTGTCTTCAGGCAGGAGCACTTTGCAGTGAGGTGTGATGGTTTGGGAGTTACCCACCCCCCCACTCTATAAAAATCACCCAGACTAGACTCATCCAGATGGAAGTTAAGGACTGAAACTCTATTTACAGCTTAGCACAATGTACAAGTAGATAGATACACAATAGGCATGAATAGTTAAAGAGATATAGAAGTTAAAGGTAATACAGAAAAACAATCCTTCTCCCAGCAGTCCCCAGGAGGGGCTCCCAACCACCCTTCCACCTTCTTTCCACCCCTCTACCTTAGCCCAGGCTCTGCCTTATGTGCAAGTTGAGTTTGGAGGATGGGCAAGAGGGGTTAGAAACAGGGTGATTATTTGGGTTACACAGCAGAAAACCAGAAGACACAGCAGCTCCCAGGGAGAGGTTCTCTCTGTCATATCTATATTTCTGTCCTTGTTTTTGTAGATCTCAGTAAGCCTATGAGTGCAGCAGACATCACCAGTGTTTACTTTTCACAGACTATTGTCTAATTTTTCTCATTAAAATATTCCAATTAGCCTCAAAGCAGCACACAAGGGAAAGCTCACACCTCCCACAAACTTCATCAGTCTCCTCATTATTACAGTTTGAAAAGTGTTTTGTAACGTTGCCTTCTCACAACACTGAGAGGCAGCCTGGAGAAGACTCAGCTGTATTTCACAACGTTTGGACTTCAAGAGATGGGGCACAAATGGTGGTAGGTAGTTGTTTATAGTAGAACAATTACCAGTGGAAACTCCCTCTCAGTTTTCCATTCAGCACAAGGTTGGTAATTGCGACCCACCCTCCATCATGCAGCTGTCTCTAGAAACAGTGAGACTTAGACCATTTCTCAATGACTAACAACAACTTTATAATTTTTTTTGGTGTGTGTGTGTGCTAAAGCTGTTTAGAGTTTTCTCCTTCTGTTGCCTCTGCACAGTAACATTGCTGTGCAATTCTGCTCACTGGCAGTGGTGGCACATCCACAGAGTGGGTTAGTGGCAAAAATTAATTACTTTGGAATATTGAGAGGAGATAAATCAAACACTCCAGGTTGTATTTATAGAGCAATACTGTTTGCTTTCTGTGCGATAGCCCCAGCTGATACCTTCACTTTTAACTGCTCCTTTGTAATTTGATTCTAATATGTTACTCAGCAAAAGGGGAAAATATGGCTGTAGGACACCAAATATCAGCACACCACGTGAAGCTAGGGTGGTTAATAACTCACCAAAAGACAACTTCCTACCTCTGAATGACTTTCAGCAAGAAGAAAATAACCACTGGCAGCCCAGTTTTTAAAGTCCATAGATTTGTTTCTCCTCTAAGCATCGTAGAATCATAGAATGGTAAGGTTGGAAGGGACCTCAAACATCATCCAGTTCCAACCCTCTGCCATAGGCAGGGACACCTCCCACTAGAACAGGTCACTCAAGGCCTCATCCAACGTGGCCTCGAACACCTTCAGGGAAGGAGCAGCCACAACCTCAGTGAGCAACCTGTGCCAGTGTCTCACCACCCTCACTGCAAACAACTTCTTCCTAACATCCACTTTCAATCTCCCCTCTGCCAAGTTCAAACCCATTGCCCCTTGTCCTAACATTGCAAGACCTTGTCAATAGTCCCTCCCCAGCCTTTCGGTAGCCCCCTTCAAATACTGGAAGTCTACTCTTATGTCTCCTGGAAGCCCTCTCTTCTCCAGTCTGCAGAGCCCCAACTCTCTCAGCCTGTCCTCAGAGCAGAGCTGCTGCAGCCCTCTCAGCATCTTGGTGGCCTCCTCTGGACCCACTCCAACACTTCCATGTCCTTCCTGTGCTGGGGGCTCCAGAACTGCACACAGGACTGCAGGTGGGGTCTGAGGAGAGCAGAGTAAAGGGGCAGAATCCCCTCCCTTGCTCTGCTGCCCACACTGCTCTTGCTTCAGCCCAGCACTCAGTTGCTGTCTGGGCTGCACTCACACTGCAGGCTCATGTTAAGCTTTTCATCAGCCCAGACCCCCAGTAGTTTCACAGTCGTGGTTCTCATTCCAAGAGTATCTGGATGCCTGCTAGAGCTTCTGCTCAGATCAGAACCCTGGGATCTGGACTTATGTGGTTTTGGTTCCTGAGGGATGGGTTTCCATGCATGCTGTTGTGACCACTTCTGCTTCAGGGTTGCCATATGTATAAAAAAATAAACCAAGCTGCAATTAAAATTCCCACATACTGTCCCAGGCTGATTTGCTCTTGGGTGGAAAGCAGGGCTGCAGGTGTTAGCTTCTCCTCCAGAGAACAGCAAGAACATAATTTAGCATTAAAATGCCATTTTGTTGCTGGATTCTTTTCAAGTCTTGTTTTTTGCAACCAGACTCACGATGCCCTGTTCAGTCTTTCTTCATCTCTACCAAGCTGCTGCTGCTGAAATTCAGACCTGCTTGCCCTTGATGCTTTCCTTCAGCCCTTTCATTTAAATGCAAACAAGATCTGCCTCGCGTGCTCATCGCTCACTTTGTCCAGCCTCTTCTACCCTTTCTCTTCCTCCTCATTTGGAGATCTGCAGAAACACTTCCCCTTATGAACCACTTAGCTCTTCACAAACATGACTCTTTATTCCCATTGTAACTTTTTCCTATTTGTCTGTAGTGACTCTTGGTTGTCAGTCATGGACTTTCTCCTGTCCCTTGACTATGCAGGATCTTTCAGGGAGGATCAGTAGGCTCAGGTCCTCTGTCAAGAAGTCCCTGTATACTCCTGCGTTCCCTGAGCAGGAATCCATCATTCCTATCTGAAGAAAGTCTGAGTCTAAATACTGGAGTACTGAAAAAAATCTGCATCTAGCGGATGAGATTCCAGCCACTTTCCACTCATAACCAGTTCTTCCCTTAGGAGAAGTCACTTAAGCTCCGTTCCTCCCAGTGTGATTAGCAAGAGGTTGAGTGACACCTGAGGACTATTTGGGCTTTCCAAATGAGGTTGGATTTCATTCCGATCTTTCAAAACAATTAAGAAGCTATTTTCCTTATCCCTGTGCATGGGCAGAATTCAGTAAGAATTTAATTTTCTGACTACTGTGTGCTCCCCTGAGAAAGAGACCAGGAGGCAGCAGAAGTGAATTAATTGTTAATTATAAATAATTTGCTTCCTTTTGCAGTTCCAATCCAGGACTTGGTCTTTCTGACAGTCATGATATCTGACACATTTTTCAGTGATACAGTTCTAGGAATAATGTGGTTTTAGAAAACTGATGGCTTTAATTAGCACTGTCTATAAGTACTGCAGGTCTTGATCAGGAATTAAACTACACCAACATGAATTAAAGGGGCAAAATACTACCCCTAAGACCTAAATAATGATTATTATATTATATTTGAAACATTTACTGTATTTTTTTTTATCTGAATATTTGGTGTTGACCATTTTAAAATTATTTTTATGGCATATCAGGAGAAATATTGACTTCCATCACTGTATTGTAGTACTGAAACAGACTGAACAATTATACAGGAAATTCCTGTCCTTACATATAGAATGGCTGTGAATCAAGTTAGATTTTTTGTTGAGACATGAACAAATTAACTGCATGATTGCATGATTTATCAAGTATGCAGGATGCCCTGAGAAATACTGTTTTGATAAAGGCAAAAATGAAGCCATGAGAATGTGAGCAGGGCTATAAAGCATCTGGAGGTTTTGCTGCTATATAGTTATTTGACTTCCAGCTCTTTGTTGCCTTTAAACTGCCTTCTACATTCATAGAAATTTTTCTTCCTTCAACAGGAAAAGCTTCCCTGTTCCACAGACAATGTGTTGCAAGAATAACTGCATCCCACATCCCATATCCTGGGTAGCTTTTGGCATTTTATGAATGTGAGAGATGTGTCTGATTATTTCATAGAGTCATAGAGTCTTAGAGTCATAGAATCATAAAATCACAGAATCATAGAATCACAGAAGCAGTCAGGGTTGGAAGGGACCACAAGGAAAATCCAGTTCCAATCCCCCTGCCATGGGCAGGGACACCTCACACTAGATCAGACTGCCCACAGCCTCATCCAGCCTGGCCTTAAACACCTCCAGGGATGGGGCCTCAACCACCTCCCTGGGCAACCCATGCCAGGTTCTCACCACTCTCATGCTGAACAACTTCCTCCTCACCTCCAGGCCGAATATCCCTACCTCCAACTTTGCTCCATTCCCTCTAGTCCTGTCATTACCTGAGAGCCTAAAAAGTCCCTCCCCAGCTTTTTTGTAGCCCACTTCAGATCCTGGAAGGCCACAAGAAGGTCACCTGGGAGCCTCCTCTTCTGCAGACTGAACAACCCCAACTCTTTCAGTCTGTCCTCGCAGCAGAGCAACTCCAGCCCTCTGAGCATCCTCGCGGCCCTTCTCTGGACATGCTCCAACATCTCCACATCCCTCTTGTCCCAGGGGCTCCAGAACCCTCAAGGTGGGGTCTCAGCAGAGCGGAGCAGAGGGGCAGAATCACCTCCCTGTCCCTGTTGGCCACACTTCTCCTGCTGCAGCCCAGGCTCTGGTTGGCTTTCTGGGTTGCAAGTGCACACTGGTGGCTCTTGTTGAGCTTCTCATCCACCAGCACCCCCAAGTCCCTCTTCTCAACTTCATTGAGCAGGGAGATCCAGGAATACATCTATAAACCACAAAGAGAGCTCTACATCTGCCTTCCTTAAAACCACCTCCAGAAATCAGAAAATCCCACTGGTTCCTGTTTCTGTTGCACTTTGATAACAAGTGGCAAACTGGAAACCCAACACTTTGTCTTCCTGGTTATGAACATGACCCAACTATTTAGGTCATATTCTACTCCTAATAGCCTATGATAGATAGCAACTCATTTGCAGCTGAAACTTTTCTTATGGTATCACATTGACTCTTCATCAGACCAGAAGTATGAAAACAAACAGGTATGACTTGAAACTATATTCAGAGAGAAATCTGGAATTTAGCATCTTCTCAATTTATAGATACACTTCAGGTTGTAGGCAGCAAATCTGACATTTGCCCAAAATAGTAACATTACCTGGTTCCTGCAGATACTCATAGTCATATCCAAGGTCTCTTGAGGGTTTAAAAAATTCTCCATTTCTGTAGAGGGGGATAAAGGGGACCATGTAATTCTCTCGGTTGTGCCCAATGGGTGCATTGGCTGCTGGGTACACCTCTAGCATGGGTCTGTGTCTTCTTAACCATCGCTCAAAAATGCTATAAGAGAAGAAAAAAAAAAAAAAAAGAGGCATCAATTAATGACAAAGACTGGCTGAAATTTCCTTCTTGAACATTAATTTTTATTTTCTTTTTCTTTTTTAAAGCCTGGGGGCATGCAGTGACTTGTGTTCATGTATCACAGAATCACAGAATTAATGACAAAGACTGGCTGAAATTTCCTTCTTGAACATTAATTTTTATTTTCTTTTTCTTTTTTAAAGCCTGGGGGCATGCAGTGACTTGTGTTCATGTATCACAGAATCACAGAATGTCAGGGGCTGGAAGGGACCTCCAAAGCTCATCCAGTCCAAGCCCCCTGTCTGAGCAGGATCACCCAGACCAGATCACACAGGAACACATCCAGGCAGGTTTTGGATATCTCCAGAGAGGGAGACTCCACAGCCCACCTGGGCAGCCTGTTCCAGGGCTCCGTCATCCTCACAGGGAAAAAAATCTTCCTCATGTCTAGATTAAACTTCCTATGCCTCAGCTTCCACCCAGTGCCCCTTGTGCTGTCACTGGGTATCACCTAGCAGAGCCTGGCTCCATCCTCCTGGCACTCACCTTTTATGTATTTATAAACATGAACGAGGTCACCTCTCATTCTCCTCTCTTTCAAGCTAAAGATCCCCAGTTTCCTCAGAGTCTCCTTGTAAGAGAGATGTTCCATTCCCTTCATCATCTTTTGTCCTTTGGAGCTGGGGGGCCTAGAACTGGACGCAGTACTACAGATGCAGCCTCACAAGGGTGGAGTAGAGAGGGAGGAGAACCTTCCTCCACCTACTAACCATAGCCCTTCTAATCCACTCCAGAGTGGCATTGCCCCTCCTGGCCACAAGAGCTCATTGTTGGCTCTTGGTCAACCTCCCATCCACTAGGACCCCCAGATCTTTTTCCCGTTCCCTGCCTTCCAAGACGTTCACGTAGTGCTGTCCAAATCGTTTGGTCTTAGATACTTCAGTGCAGAGTTCCTGTGCAAGCCTGCTTAAAGCAAAGACCTTCAGCGCTACTGAGAGGCTGAATATTCTTTTTAATTCTTGTAAATGCAATTCACTGTGTCTCTGAGCAATTTCTGCTCAGTGAACCACTTGGTTCTGAAGGATAGAGAAAAAAATAAAAAGGATTAGAGAGCTCAGTCCTTCCTCCTCCCCTCAGCAACATCTATGACTGGGTTTGGACTGTGTTGCTGCCAGCTGAACAGGCCTGGTCCCCTTCCTCTGTTTTCTCTCCACTGTTAGAAGGTTGTGCAGACTTACATTAAAATATGGTTACATCACGATGAGTTTGACATCATCAAATATCTGAGGAAGAAGAGGTAAGTTATACAAATCCAAAAACTTGCAAAAGCAGGTCAGGTGTCAGGAAAAAGTCTTCCTCTCACCATAGTCTTTTTCCCTGACCTTGGTGCATGCCTAGTTGTTGTACACGTTCTCATTCCTTTCTCACAGCTGCTGTTGTGCAGGGTGTTTTTATCTTTCCCTAGGTATGTTATCACAGGAAAAGTTTTTTTCCCTTTCCCTAAGTATGTTATCACAGAGACAGAGTCACTGTCACTGATGGGCTCTGCTTTAGCCAGCAGTGAGTCTGCCTTGGAGCTGCTGGGCTTTGGCTCCATTCAACATGGGATCAGATTCCAGCATCTCCTCACAGAAGCCCTCTAATTGCCAAAATGTTGCCACATAAATCAAGTGTAAGCCATTACCCACCCTTCTAACCTTAGCTACTCCTTTCCGTTTTGCCCTGTCAAAGTTTGCCCCATTAGTTGTCTGCCAGTGCAGGGTTGTATGATCTTTGACTTGGAGGCAGAAAGCTTGCAGGCTGCAATAGCAGAAGAGCTGTACTGACATTTTCCAGTCAACTATTGGATGTGTTTGGAAAACAAAATTAACAACCCTCCAAAGCATTCTCAGATCTCCCTTTGAGTCTGGGCTTTGTCTGTTCAGCACTTTACTTTCTTCCACTCCTTGGAAGCTTTTCCTGATTCCCTGTTGATTATACAGTGACCTTGGCTTGTCAGCAGGCGCCTGGATGTGCCAGACTGGAATAGAGGAGGTGGGAAGATACTGAAGATACTTGCAGGTGGGAAGATACTGAAAGGAGAGCAGTTGCAGGTATCTTATATGTGAAGAAAAAAAGATGCTCACTGAGAATATATTAGTAGGAGGAAATGATGAACATCAGGCTCAGGATGTTAATCACTGCATTCTTTAATCAGCTATGAGGCATGGAGGTGGTCTAAAGAACCCTATAGGCTGTACTTTAATTGAGATCTGTTCTCAGCAGTTGCTGCTCTTTGACACTGAGAACTGGCTGGAGGACAAAGACTTTCCTCTTCCTCTTGTAGTTAATAACCAGCTGCTCAGGGCCTCAAGTTACCTCAGCCAGTACTCTAATATCAGGGTCCTGCAGAGCACCCAGGGATTATGCTGGTAGAAGTTTGCTTCCTTTCTTCAGGCAGAAATGTTGAGAAATGGGTTGGGTACACCACCAAATTAAAATCCTCTTGCATGCATCTCAAGAGAGGCAGGGTCAAAGCCTTGCTGCTTTTTTTAGGATCAAAAGATTTATTAGATGAAAACATCACTCTGCTCATACACCTTGTCAACCCTTAACAATGCAGGTATTAATCTTGATTAAAATCTTCATTTGGGGCTCTCATCTCCAGTTAATCTCATCAGCCTTGTCTGGAAAAAAACTTGTCAGAATATTAATGCTCAGCTGAGGCTTTCAGATGGATAAATTCAAACAATGATATTGAGGTTTCAGCTACAGTTATAGCAAAAAAGTTTGAACAGAAACTCTGTAATCAAATTGCATCTTTGGGGAATGGCATAGAGAAATTGAGTAATCATTATAAAGGGCATAGAATATAGAAGAAAACAGGGCATTAATTTAGCTTGAGGGGAGGTGAGGGAGTGTCAGACTCCAGTCCTTCTCCTGCCTAGCTGTTGCATGTGCTTTGGGAAAGGCATCCTGGCTATTAGTGCCTGCTTTTCCCAGCAGTTGAAGAAGGAAGCTGAGGCAGCTCTTCTCTTCAGCACAAAGCTGTTAGAGGTATAGAAATACTCTGGTTATGGGGATGTGGTCATATTTTAAGAAGGCAGCAGACACAGAGATTGGCTTGAATTGTCAATGTCTAAGAATGATCCTTGTCTCAATTGTTGGATGCTCAGTCTGAGGTAGTTCTTGGTGTTTGATTTAAAAAAAATCACAACACTGAGCTGTCACATTCTGAAAATCTGGAGGGCTGACAAGCACAAGGTTCAGAGTTAGAAGTCATCATTCATCTGAAATAGCTTTGTACTACTTGCTCTGAAATCCAGCATCCTCTCTGGGTGACTTAAATATTGCACCTCCATAAACAGTTTCAAGAAGGTTCCTTAGACCAGCAACCAGGATGCCAAGGCAAAGCATTTCCATGGAAATGAACATACGTACTTTTGGATTCACTCGGCTACAGTATGGCTCCCACAGTGGGTATCAAGCATTGCTTGGCAGCGGCAGCAGCACTGAATTGTCTGCCCTTGCAGCCAATCTTCAGGTTTAGACACAAACTTATGCCTCAAGAACTGGTGTGAGTTGTGCTGATGTAGCAGGCATGTTGTACAGTTCATTGTCCATGCACAGCCACCCTAAAAACTCAAAATCTTTGCTGAAATCTGTTTCATCTAACATATCCGTTTGTGACTGTAGGAGCCTCAGAAACATCTGTTAGGTTGTAAGAGTCACACTTTCCATTACTCCCTCTAGAATTCTGTTCATTTATCTTGACTTTGGGGTTTATGGGGGCTCTTTCTCTTGCTCTTGTTCTTGCTCTTGTTCTCTCTCTTTTTCTCTTTCTCTTCCTCTTGTTCTCTTTCTCTTTCTCTCTTGCTCTTGCTCTTTCTCTCTTGCTTTGTCTTGCTCTTTCTTTCTCTCTCCCTTTCTCTCTCTTTTTCTGTTTCTTTTTTTTGACACTGAAAGATTTATGAAAGATGCATGTATGTATATACATACATATATATGTATATATGTGTACATGGATATGTATATATATGTATACATGTCTGTATATATATGTTATAGATGTGTTATATATGTTATACACACACACATATATATAACATGTATATATACATACCTGTATATACACACATATATGTATATATATATACACATATGTATACATAGATACATATGTAAATATGTGTGTGTATGTGTATATATACACACACACACACACACACTTTTATATACCTTTGTTTGAGAGTACTGTGACCACTGAAAGATATTTTGTAGGACATTTTTTCTCTCAGCTAAGGTGCTTTCTCCATCCCTGGTTACAATTACCTCGATTAGCATAAAATGTACTCTCCTTCATGCAGTGCAATACTTTCTTGTAGGCAAAGAGAACTCATCTGAACAGTTATGATGGATCATCTGACAATTCCTTCATATTTGCTGGCCTACAGAGACATTACTTCATCAGATAATGGGCATGGGGTTTCTGTGGCAGAGAAATCAGTGCCTTGGAATCAGATTTTGATCTTGTTGCTCTTTATAGTTTTCCCTTTTCTTCCCTTAGAAGAAGCTGCGTTGTAAATTATTTCCTTTGGATACCTTGAAAGAAGTACTGTTTTTTAGATACATTTCTCAGTAGCTGCAAACCGGAAAGAGCTTAGGGCTGTAGAATTAAAACCACTACACAGAATTAAAACTGCGCAGAATTAAAACTACACAGAATCAAAACTGCACAGAATTAAAACAGCACAGAATTTAAACTGCACAAAATTAAGACTACACGGAATTAAAACTGCATAGAATCAAAACTACATGCAGTCAGAAAAAAAATGCTTGTGCTATAAACTGGTCTCTTTATGGGTTGGTAAAGGCCCTGGTGGAAAAAGCAGATTTGTGGTAGGGTAGCAGCCCTGAGATCCCTAGAATTGTTAGTTGTCTTGGGAAACCACTCTTATTGTGCCATATGAATCCCTGCATCCTCCCCTAGCCCTGAGAGCCTAGCAAAGCAGGATTATGAATTGAATGGCATCTGAAGGGTTTATTCTGTGTTGCTTCCCGTACTTGAAGCAATGAGGTTAAAGATAACAGAAAGACAGAGAAGGGCTCTGTGAAGTCCAATCTCCATATTTCATCTGCACAAAAAAATGTCTCCTGGGCAGAAGTTCAGTGAGAGAGAAATCAGTCCAATTGCCACAGCAGTCTGGTAGGTTGGTTGGTTGCTGTCTTCCTCAGCATACAGCCAAAGAGGGCAAACAGATAATTTGTGATCTGTTTAGGTAGGAGTGATCGTTTCCAGAGATGGAGACATTTGTAATATGGCAATCCCATCTAGACTGGTGTCACTTCAGAGATGTTGGCAGTGCTGAGGAGAGCAGATGGGATGTGAGTGTGGGAGGTGTAACGGGAGGGGTAAT
>VWYK01075402.1:0-56156 GCA_013399775.1 Semnornis frantzii
CTCCCCTGCAGTCAGGAGGGACAAGAGATGGATTTACTTTACTGAGGGGTTTTGATGATGTAATGGTTTGAGCATTAACCTGTAAGATGCACAGACTTACATGCAAGAAAGGAGTTTAGGTGATAACATTGGAGAGAAAGCAGGGTCTGGAGCTCCTAGCTTTGGGACAGCTCTGAGACAGGCACCCACCTGCAAGGGGCTGGGGAAAAGACGAGGGCAGCAAACACACTGAATGCATCAGCTTGGAAGGGACCCTCAAAGGTCATTCTCACAGAATCATTGAATTATGAAATGGTTTGAGTTGGAAAGGACCTTAAAGATCATGTAGTTTAAACCCCTTGCTCAAGGCACAGACACCTTCCCTTGGACCAGGTTGCTCAAGGCCTCATCCAACCTGGCCTTGAACACTTCCAGGGAGGGGGCATCCACAAGCTCCCTGGGCAACTTGTTAATTGTCCCCAGAGCATCTTTCTAGTGCTGTGTTTTGTAGTGCTGTGGCTGGGCATTGACAATGCCCCAGTGTTATGGTGACTGCTGAGGCAAGCACCCAAGCTGTGCTCTTCAACATTCCCCCACCCCAGGAGTATCCTGAGGAGCAGGCAAGATCTTGGGAGGAGACACAGCTGGGCCAGCTGACCCAAAGTGACCAAAGACATTTTCCATGCCACATGACATCAGCTCAGATATAAAATCTGAGTGAAAGAAGGAAATGTGAGGACATTCACTGCCAGCATCTGTTCTGCAGAGCAGCTGCTACACATATTGGAGCACTGCTTCCCAGGAGCCACCCAATAGTGTCTGCTGATGGGGAGTAGAGAATAACATCTCTGCTCTGCTTCTGCACATGGCATTGACTTTGCTTCTGTCTTGAGTCATGGGCCTCTTGTATTTTCCCTTCTCCCCCCATCCATCTAAGAATGGGAGTGATAGAGTGGCTTTGGTGGGCATCTGGCCCCCAGCCAGGGCCAAACCACCATACCTACCAAGCTCCAAACCACTTCTCCCTCCATTTTGGAAGACTGACAAAATTTCCATGGGAAAAAAAGTCTGTTGCTCTTCTCACCTCAGAAGAATCAGATGTTTTGATGTCAATTAGCATGTGATATTTATCTGGTGGTGAAAGCTGATTCCATCTGCCAAGCAGTTGGACTTTCTATGTGCTTTTAAAAACACAAGCACTCTTCCAGCAGGCTTTGTTTTCGGAGCAGGAGCAGTGAAAGGCAGCTACCCAGCAATCAGCAGAGCTCAGGGCTTTGTTTAATCATGGAAAATACGAGGAGCAACAACTGCTGAGGAGCTGGCACCAGGGCTTCACCCTGCATATGTCAGGGGGCACGGAGCAGCTGGCTGGGCAGGATTCTATTTCCAGCCAGGGTTTGGAAACATTGCTGTCAGGAGCTTTGCTTACTATGTGTGGCAGGAGCACAACGTCCCTTTCTCCTGAGCACAGCTCCCAAATCCACAACACTGCAGCAGTGACATAGAACAGCCACCACAACAAGCACTTTATGCTTCCATTCCAGGAATGACACCAAAGCACAACATCCACCCTCATCCTGCTGCTTGTGCAACAGCCTCTCTGCTGGGTCCTCACACACAGACAGCTGGGCACAGGGACACTTGCCCAACACCAGCTTCCAGGTGACAGTAGGATTTCAATAAAGTCCTGCACAGAATCCAAGCATCTGAGCACGGTGGGGCTTGGAAGGGACCTATGAAGATCATTCAATCCAATCCCCCTCCTAAACAGGGCCGCCCATAGCAGCTTGCCCGGGATCACCATATCCGTCTGGGTTTGCAATCTCTCCAGAGAAGGAGACTCCAAAACCTCTGAGGGCAGCCTGTTCCAGGGCTCCAGCACCCTCACATCAAACAAGTTTCTCATCCTCTTCAGGTGGAACTTCCTGGGTTCCAATTTGTGCTTGTTGCCCTTTGTCCTGGCACAGACCTACCCCAGCCTTCTATGATTTTAAGATTTCCTCTTATTTTGAATTGTTTCAGTCAGAAGAGACCTCTAAGATCACTGAGTCCAACCTTCAACCCAACACCATGATGGCCATCAAACTGTGTTCCCAAGTGCCATATCCCCACATTTTTTTGAACACCTCTTCTTACAGACCTATCCCACCCACAAAATCCCATCACCAGTCTGCTTTTATCTCCTCCCTTCCTCACAAGGTGATGAAAATATTCCATCTAGGTTAGAAACAGAGTGATGCCAAATCCCAACTCCACAACAGACCCAAACCACTGAAACAAACTCCACACCATCCACTTCCCATAGTTGTATTTAAGTGTAAAACATCATTACTCACTCATTACAGCTTGCTAACAAGGCACCATGGCACATGCAAAAGAACCCCACATTTCAGCTGATTTGTTTATTTAGCTTTCAAATGAGAAGTTAAAACTGCAAAAAAATATTCCTAGAAGCTCAGGCCTGATTAATGACCAGGAGCTGTCATCAAGACTTGAGCAGCCTCAAGCCAAGAGCATGACATAAAATCTCCCCTCTCAGTTCAGTCACAAAATGAAGCTAGCATTTGCTTCCTGATGAACTTACATTTCAAGGCACAAGGCCTCTTCTACAGGGAAGGGTTTTTCCCCCCTTTCTCTAGTATTAAGAGCAAAAAGTGAACCTTCACAACTCTGAGCATACTGATTTAGGGGAAAAAAAAAAAAAAAAAGCAATCAGCAGGAGACCAAAACTAAAGAGAGCATTACCAACACTCACAGCTTGCAAGACGGAAGTGTTCATCCTTGCAGCACTGCAGGCAGAGACACCAAGCAGGGGTGAGCCCTAAACACTGATTCTTAAAGGCTCTCTGGGGCCAGGTGCACACAATGACACTGTATCTAGGAGACACCAGCTGTATTTCCTCACACCATCACATCATTCCTCACCTGGGCTCTAAGCACCCAGCAAGGGGACAGACCCCACTGGCTGCCTACATCAATAGGGCTTGGCCTTGTGCATTTCTGCTCCTCAAATGACTCCCAGCCCAGGCCAGCCCTGATCCTCCATGAAGTTCCCTCAGTCTTCTGAGGCCTTCCATAGGCCCCTAAGGAGGCCAGCCTCTCTTCTCCCCCTGTGCCCTCACACTGCCCCAGTTCTGCTGCTCACTCAAAGGGCCAACAAGCCAGAAGCATCTGGGAATCACCACAATTAAACATCCATGAGGAAAATAAAAAGCATTAATAAATAAGGAGCCACCTCAAGAAGGGAAATCTTCAAGGCACAGCAACAAGCTGTCCCCTGCACTGGAAAATGAGCTCTAGGTAGAGACTGGCCTGGCTAAGCAGAGAGCTTTGGGTAGAACCTAGGAAGAAAAGGTTATGGAAGAAGGCACAGGTAGCTCAGGAAGAGTGCAAGGCTCTTGCATGGACATAGAATCATAGAATGGTAAGGTTGGAAGGGACCTCAAAGATCATCTAGTTCCAACCCCCTGCCATAGGCAGGGACACCTCCCACTAGTACAGGTCACTCAAGGCCTTGTCCAACCTGGCCTTGAACACCTCGAGAGAGGTTGTGGAGCACAGAAGCACAGAATGTGATCTTTGATCACATTCTGTGCTTCTGTGCTCCTCAACCTCTCTGGGCAACCTGTCCCAGTGTCTCACCAACCTCACTGGAAAGAACTTCCTCCTAACATCCAGTTTCAATGTCCCCTCTGCCAGTTTAAACCCATTGCCCCTTGTCCTGTCATTGCATATGTAGGGAGAAAATCAGAACGACCACAGTTCAACTAGAACTCAGTCTGACTGGTGTATTTATAAGCATTTTAACAGTAAAAGAAGAGCTAGGGAGAATGTCCACCCACCACTGGATGCAGGAGTGGACCCAGTGACCAAAAGACAAGGGAAAGGCTGAGCTGCTGAACAACTAATTTGGCTCAGTATTTGGCAGTGACACCAGTTACTCCTTGAGGATTCAGCCCCTGCAAATTGGAAGACAGGGATGTGGAGCATAAAGCAGCCCCCACAATACAGGAGGAAATGGTCACTGGCCTGTTGTGCCACTTAGTTATGCACCAGTCAACGGGACTGGATGGGATCCACCCAAGAGTACTTAAGGAGCTGGGCAGCAGCGGCCAGCAAGCTAATGTAATGGCCACCAACAAGAAGGGCCAGGAGTCTGATCCAAGGAACTACAGGCCTGATGATCTGACCTCGGTGCCAGGAAAGGTCATGGAGTAGGTCATCCTGAGTGCCAACACACAGCACTTACAAGGCAACCAGGAGATCAGGCCCAGTCAGCAAAGGTTTATGAAAGGCAGATCCTGTCTAACTAATCTTATCTCCTTCTACAATAAGGTGACCACATAGTAGGTGAGGGAAGGGCCGCACACATTGTCTACCAGGGCTTCAGTAAAGCCTTTGACACTATCTTCCACAGCATTCTCCTTCAGAAACTCAAGGCACAAGGCTTGGATAAGTGCACTCTGCACTGGGTGAAAAAATGGCTCGATGGCCTGGCCTAAAGAGTGGTGTAAATGGAGCTGAATCTGTCTGGCACTCAGTCACTTGTGGTGTTCTCCAGGGTTCAGTCCTGGGGTCTGTCCTCTTGATTATCTTTATCTGGATGAGAGGGTTGAGTGCACCCTCAGTAAGGTTGCAGCTGACACCAAGCTGGGTGGCTGTGCCGATTTGCTAGAGAGCAGGGAAGCTTTACAGCAGGGTCTGGACAGGTTAGATTGATGGGCCAAGGCTAACTGGGTCACAACAACCCCATGGTAAGCTACAGACCTGGGGATGTGTGTTTGGAAAGCTGCTGCTTGGGGAGGGATCTGAGTCAGCAGTGTGTTTGGGTGGCCAAGAAAGCCAGTGGCAGCCTCTGTTGCATTAGAAACACTATGGTCAGTGGGAACAGGGAGGTGATCATCCCTCTGTATTCAGCACTGGTGAGACCACAGCTCGAGTGCGGTGTTCAGTTCTGGGCTCCTCACTACAAGAAGAATACCAAGGGCCTGGAGCACATTCAGAGAAGGGCAAGGAGGCTGGTGCAGGGCCTGGAGCACATGGCCTAGGAGGAGCATCTGGGGAAACGGGTTGTTCAGTCTGGAGAAGGCTGAGTGAGGGGAAACCTTGTAATACTCTACAACTACCTGAGAGGAGATCGGAGCAAGGAGAAGACAAGCCGCTCCTCCTTGATGGCAAGCAACAGGACTGGAGGACATGGTTGCACCAAGGGAGGTTCAGGTTGGATGTTAGGAAGCACAAATCCAGGCTGGATGGGGAATGGCTGAGAGCAGCCCTGAGGAAAAGGACCTGGGGGTCTGGGGTGATGAAAAGCTCAACATGAGGCTGCAGTGTGAGTGCAGCCCAGACAGCAACTGAGTGCTGGGCTGCAGCAAGAGCAGTGTGGGCAGGAGGGCAAGGAGGGGATTCTGCCCCTTTACTCTGCTCTCCTCAGACCCCATCTGGAGTCCTGTGTGCAGTTCTGGAGCCTCCAGCACAGGAAGGACATGGAAATCTTGGAGCAGGTCCAGAGGAGGACACGAAGATGCTGAGAGGGCTGCATCAGCTCTGCTATGAGGACAGGCTGAGAGAGTTGAGGCTCTGCAGCCTGGAGAAGGCTTCCAGGAGACCTTGGAGTAGCCTTCCAGGATCTGAAGGGGGCCTACAGGAAGACTATTGACAAGGTCTTGTAATGACAGGACAAGGGGCAATGGGTTTAAACTGGCAGAGGGGAGTTTTAGACTGGATGTTAGGAGGAAGTTGTTTGCAGTGAGGGTGGTGAGACACTGGCACAGGTTGCCCAGGGAGCTTGTGGCTGCTCCCTCCCTGGAGGTGTTCAAGGCCAGGTTGGAGGAGGCCTTGAGTGACCTAGTGGGAGGTGTCCCCGCCTGTGGCAGGGGGTTGGAACTAGGTGATCTTTGAAGTCCCTTGCGACTTTACCATTCTATGAAGTATTTCTTCACTGAAAGGGGCACCAAACATTGGAATGGTCAGCCCAGAGCAGAGGCGGAGCCACCCTCCCATGGGATGTTCAGAACAAGCATGGACCTGGCACTTAGGGACACTATTTGGACGGGATGATCTAAAAATTCTCTTCCAACCAGTTATATTCTAGGATTTAATAGGGTTATTTCCACCGCTGTCCCCAGCCAGGCTCACAACCGCCATTGCGCTCCCGGCCCCTAAACTCCCCTTAACGTAGAGGTGAGTTTGCAACACTGAGTTTTGGAGCCCCCTGCTCCCTCTCTAACCGCCTGCCGCGGGCGCAGATTCTCAGCCGCCTCCCCTCCGAGCACCGAGGCCGTCCCAGGAAGGAGGGGGCCGCGGGAGCCGGCGCGGCAAGGCCGGGCCGCGCTGCGCCGACCTGGGGAGGCGAGAGGCAGCGCCCTGTTTGGCGCCGGGGGAAGGGTCAGTGGGGACTGGGCCTGCCCTGTGGGGCGCTGGGCAGAGCTGCGGTGTGGGACCAGGGCGGTGGGGCCTGGCCGGGGCCTTAGCCGGGGCCTTAGCCGGGCTGTGCGGCCGTGGTGGCGGAGCGGGCTCGGCTAGGCAAGGGGCTGGGCCGCGGCCAGGCGCTCTGCGAGGTGTCCCTCCTCTCACCGCTCGCTCTTCGGTCCGCAGGGGTGGCAGGAGGTGGAGGCGGCGGCGGCAGCAACGACTTCCAGTGGTGCTTCTCGCAGGTGAAGGGAGCTATCGACGAGGACGTGGCGGAAGGTAAGGGGAGGGCCACGGTGGTCGAGCAGCCTCTGCCATACTAGAAGGCTCAGGAGGCGCCGGCGGTTTCCCGTCCTTTGGCTTTCGCTCTGCCGGGGCCACAGCCACCAACACCCATTTTTTTTTTTTTCGTCGTCTCTCAACATCTGTGTCACGCCCGCGCTGAAGGAGCCAGGGCTGGGAACGGCAGAGCTGCAGCATCTCCCCAGTCCGTGCCCGAGGCTCGGAGGTTGGGGTGTGTGTGGCGATGACTAAGCTAGTGCCTGTGCTTCCAGGCCGAGATGCTTTTTTTCTTTTAGGGAGAGCATAATAGAGAAGACACGGTGGTTTCCTCCTGTTCTTTAGTTCTAATCGCTAGGGGAGAAAAGGTAATGACAGCGATAAAACAGAAGGGGGGAAGAAATCCACCAACGGAGTCTGTCAGGCTTGTCAAGTTTTAGTGCGACGCAAAGAGAGCAGCAGAGAAAGTGCAGGTCTGTCATTTGTGCTTAATTTATAAAAGTGGAGTTTAAAAGGCTTCCTGCATCTGTGGAGAGATTTTATTCCTGCTTGTTAACATTTGGAATCTATAAATAGGGATGTGCAGGGAGGGGGAAATGAGCACACTTTTACACTTCCCTGAAGGTTCCCAAGCACAGCGTGGTTTGGAATGAGTAGAAAATAAGGAATGTTTCAAGTGGAAAAAGAGTTTCGCTGCATGTAGAGACAGTGTGAAGTTTCTGAAAACAGTCTTAGGTTTTTTCCCCTCTATTTTCTGAATTCAGATTGTTTGGGCTGGCAATGTTGTTTAGAAAAGTGTGAAGCCTATGTGTGAAACAATTCTGTGCTGTTCATTTGGGTCTTGCTGTATTCACTGAAATAGTTTTATTTATTAAGTAAAATAACTTGCAGAATGGAGTTTGGGGTTTTTGGTTGTTTTGTTGCATTTTTTTTACTGGATGTGGTAAATATTTTCTCTTACTGTCTGCTTCAGGGAAGTTCTGCTAATAGTATTTTCATTTTTGTGACACTTGTTTGGCATTCCACTGAAAATAATAGCTATGGGCAGAACAAACTTAAAACCAGCTCCAGAACCCAGTGCTCAGACACAGTTGATTTCTTTTTATAACCCCTAACTACATTTTGTAACTTTTTACTATTCTAAAGTTGACAGAATTTTTACCAAAATGTATTTAATTAGCTTTTTGAGTCCCTTTTTTTTTTTGTTAGGATGTTAGGATTAAAAAGAAGTTCTCTGTATTTTAAAAAACAGACCTCCACAAGCACCTTACTTGCACATCAAGTACTGAGCAACAGGAATTGGTGTAGAGCTGGAAAGCTTCTGAGTTTTGAAACATTAATATGTCCCAAACCCAGTTAATTATTTAAGTAACAGGACTGTTTGAGGAGGAACTTATGTTACTGGTGACACACCAAGGCAGAGCTCTTCAGCTAGCAGCAAGCTCTCCATTTGGAGAGAAACTAGGAGAGCTAAGGAAAAAGAGTGATAAAAATGCTGATTTTTCCTAGATGTACCTTATTAACTGCTTTTCTTGGAGGGAGCACTTCAGGTTGTGTGTGGTGCTGCTACCTAGGAGGAATTCAGTTTTCTTCATAGAACAATTAATAGAGCCAGATGCTGATGACTGCTTCTACAGAACTGCTACTAGAGTTCCAGTTTCCTGCCAGGGTATGAGAACTAATTACATATTTTGTGACTTTAGTTTATGGGCTTTCCCATTAAAAAAAAAAATAAATCTTTATTTTTGTCTCTAAAACTGCAATTAAATCAAGACAATAATGTATTTGTTAGTAATTTCCTGAATTTGATACAGCAATATAGATAGACTCACAGAACTGTAGAATACTTTGGGTTGGAAGGGGCCTTAATTATCATCTAGTTCCACTCCCCTGTGCCATGGGCAGGGATGCCTTTCACTAGACCAGGTTGCTCAAAGCCTTATCCAACCTGGCCTTGAATTCTTTTCTAGGTTTTTCACCCCAGTTAGGGAAATAATAAACTATCTTTTAAACCACCTTTCACCAAATCCTCATCTAAACCTGTTCTATGGGCAGCTTTTGCCTTGACATAGCAAATATTGCATGAAACCTCTGTGAATTTCAGGTTCATTTTTGTGATGTTGAGAGCTTGATATTTCTCTAATTGTGGTTTTGTTTTGTTTTGTGAATTCTATAGAGGAGCACTGAAAATGACAACATAAAGTAGTTGTCCAATGCTTTAAATGCAGAGTTTTACTAAATATTCTTGCAGGCAGTTCATTCAGCAGCTGAAATTGTGAAGCCTGACAGCCAGCCACCAAGTCACTGCTATTTGCAGCGCAGTCGCAGAACACATGTATATATTCAAGGGTTGTTTCTTATGTGCTTAAATAAAAACATTACCATGGTGCTGATACACCACTGTGGTGACTGCAACTGCCAGCCCCATTCCCAGGATTTTTTCTAACTGGGTCATTAATACAGAAAATGGCTTTGTCTCCTCTTTGTCTTCTCTGTGTGGTCACTTTCTTCACTGAGTAATGTTTGAGATCTGGACAATGCTCTGTTTGAATCAATAGAGGAGCAGTGTTCATTGGGCCAGTCTGGCCATTGAAAGATCAGGAGACTATTTCAGTTATTGAAATAGGTTATTTTGTAAAGCAGGAAAGTTTAATTGGATTGAAGGAGAAGCAGTGGAGAATAAAACAGTAAGTGAAATATTTAGGGAAACAAGGGGCTACTGCAGAGAATACTGTGGAGGCTCCAAAAATGTTGAGGGGCCTAGAGCATCTCTGCAAGGAAGAAAAGCTGAGAGCCCTGGGTCTGTTGACCCTGTAGAACAGCAGCCTGGGAGCGGATCTGATCAATGCTCAGCAAGAGCTAAAGGACCTGTGAGGGACAAGAGGATGGGGCCAGACAGCAGGCACAAACTGGAGCCCAGCAGGTTCCATCTGAACAGGAGGAGAAACTCGTTTGGTGTGAAGAGTGCTGGAGGCCTGGAGCAGGCTGCCCAGAGAGGTTGTGGAGTCTTCTCTGGAGAGCTTTGGACCCACCCAGGCATTGTGATGCTGGGCAAGGTGCAGTCTGTGCCTCTGCTTTAGCAGGGAGATTGGACCGGACGATCTTCAGAGGTCCATTCCAACTTCCCCACCATGCTGTGATACTGTGGAAGAATTGGTGCTGAGAATAGCAGCAAGCTTAATTATAGAAGAAGAAAAATAATTTAAGATTACATCATAATTTTGTTCTTAGTGTCAAACTGTATGACTACAAACCCCATCCTGAGTGCCTGTGAAACTTGTTATTCTTGGATTACCTTTTTTGGTAGAAAGTAGCATTCTAAATACGGATTTACAGATACCTTTCTGTTTTGTGTAGAAGCAGCACTAGGGGTACAGTTACTCCACTAAATGAAGCAGGTTCTGCTTTCCTCATGAAGCTTCATCGCTCTTAACCTGCTCTAAGTGTCATATTTATAAGCTCTTGTGAAGCACCTGGATGTAGAGCCCCTTTGCCTTGCACATCAGTTCTGAACATGGTGCCCTGTCATGGTAGACACGAGATCTTACTCAACAGGAGCTTCCAAAGGGTGAACCTCTGTAAGCTTGGATACTACAACAGGTTGTCCAGGGAGGCTGTGGGTGTGGGTGCCCTGTCCCTGGAGGTGTTTAAGGCTGGGTTGTATGAGGCCTTGAGTTACCTGGTCTAGTGGAAGTTGTCTCTGCCCATGGTAGGGGCTTGGAACTAGATGATCTTTAAGGTCCCTTCCAAGCATTCTGGGATTCTGTTTATCAGCAGCAAAGCTTCTCGTCTTCCAGAGCTGTCCTTGACTTTCAGGATACTTGTCCTGTTGTGCTGGATTTTCTACTTGTTGAGCAATTTGTATCTCTGCCTAAAGATCAAAGACAAATACTGGATTTTTTTTTTAAGTTCTCCTAGTGTTAATTGGTGCGGGCAACACCGATGAACTAGAAGATACCTTGTTATCATCACTTCAGCAACCTTTCTGCTTTTAAACTCCTCCCAGTGCTAACTAATTCCATCAGAAATTTGTCAGAATGCAGAACATGAGCACAGAAGAAAACTAGGATCTAACAAAAACATATTGGACTGTAATTCTAGAATTGTTTTGGTTGGAAAACACCTCTAAAACCAATTCCAACCATCCGCCCAACACCACCATGACCATTAAACCATGTCTCCAAGTGCAATGTCCACACTTCCTGAGCACCTCCGGGGATGGGAACTCC
This sequence comes from Semnornis frantzii, assembly GCA_013399775.1. Classification (NCBI taxonomy): domain Eukaryota; kingdom Metazoa; phylum Chordata; class Aves; order Piciformes; family Ramphastidae; genus Semnornis; species Semnornis frantzii. The sequence continues at coordinate 10,899 of VWYK01075402.1, forward strand.
ACCATCTCTCCGAGCAGCCTGCTCCAATGCCTGATGACTCTTGCAGGAAAGAAATTGTTCCTTATGTTTGATTTAAACTTGCCTTGAATAATCCTGTGATTATTCTTATGGGCAGATATAAGTGATCAGAAAACACTCTTGCTGTGAAACAATCTCTGCAAATCAGGGGTTTAAAATTGTTCTTGTCTGGTATTCAGGAATTTAACAGGCCTGTTCTTGCTGTTTTTAAAGGAAAAAGACCACGGCAATGATGGGAGGGATGGAAGCCCTCTGCTGTGGGGCTACATTGAGAGAGTTGGTGTTCAGTCTGGAGAAGAAAAGGCTCCAGGAAACCTGGTGGCCTTGCAGTGCTTAAAGGGGCCAGGCAGAAAGCTGTGGACAGACTTCTGAGCAAGGACTTGTGGTGACAGGACAAGGGGTGATGGTTTGAATTCAAACAGGGAGATTCAGATTGGAGAGACAGAAGAAACGTTTGATTACTGAGGATGATGAGAGCCTGGCCCAGGTTGCTTGGAGAGGTGGGAAAGGTCCCATCCCCATTAGCATTACAGGTCAGGTTTGAAGCACTGAGCAACCTGCTCTATGTCCCTGCTGACTTGACAGGGTGGACCAGATGACCTTGAAAGGTCCCTTCCTACCCAAAGCAATCTGTGGTGCTATGATTCTATTCAAATTCTGACATGATTGCAGACTTTTAAAAGGAGATACTCCCAAGAGAGGTTCAGCTGTGGGGAATCTGGTTAAAATTGTGTGAAAGAAATGGCAGAATCAGATACTACCCTTAAGATTTTTCTTTCTAAGAATTGGAAAACATGGGACTAATGACTCCCTTCTGAAGCCATATGTATTTTTCCTTTCATCATAAATAACTGGTTAGCCATGAAGTTGTCACTGCTGGAATGGGGCAGAAGATGGACTTTCAAATAGAGGGGGATGTTGGGCTTTTCCTTTCAAAAACAAGGTTTTGCCAAAGTCGGACTTCAGATGCCCGCTTTTTGGCCTCTCTAAGGCATAGTGCTGCTGTCCTTGGTTTGCGGTGCTGTGTAGCAGTGTGCTTTTGCCTTGGTGCTTTGATGGTTCACCACATCTCCACTTCACTGTTGGAAATGTTCTGTCAAGACAACAAAACCACAGGGTGTTAGCTCACTGGAAAGTAGATATCACTGCCCGTATGTTAACCTGTGTGTAACTCTGGAGAGAGTTCAGGTGAGGTGTTGGGTGTGAGAAGTGCTGCAGTAGTGAACTTTTGGATGTTTCTCTCCCTCTCAATCATCGTACTGTGACTCCCTGTGTTTAGGAAGCCTGGATTTACAAGCGAATAGCTGCTGTAGGCCTCATAAAAGTGGTCACAGCTTTTAAGGCGAGAAAATCTTTCAAAAGACTAAGCAGCCACTAGGCTACAAAAGAAGAGAAAGGGTTGCACTGGATGAGTGCTGGTGCAGGAGTTCCCCGTGAGTCTTCAATGCACTCTCATGGCCAAGAGGGCAAATGGTCTCGTCAGATGCGTGAAGAAAAGTGTGACCAGCAGGTCAAGGAAGGTTCTCCTTCCCCTCTGCTTCACCCTAGTGAGGCCAAAGCTAGAATCCTGGGTCCAGTTTTGGGCTCCCCAGTTCTAGAGCTAGAGAGTCCAGCTCCAAAGAAGCTGAGGGGCCTGGAGCATCTCTGTGAGGAGGAAAGGCTGAGAGACCTGGGGCTGTTCAGCCTGCAGAAGAGCAGCCTGTGATTAGATCTTCTCAATGCTCAGCAAGAGGTAAAGGACCTGTGGGAGGACAAGAGGATGAGGCAAGGCTCTTGTCAGTGTTGCCCAGTGGCAGAACAAGAGACAGTGGGCACAAACTGGAACCCAGGAGGTTCCATCTGGACAGGAGGAGAAACATTTGATGTGAGAGTGGTAGAGGCCTGGAGCAGATTGCCCAGAGAGGTTGTGGAGTCTCTCGCTCTGAAGCGATTTCAACCCCACCTGGCCATTGTGATGCTGGGCAAGCTGCAGTGTGTGCTCCTGCTTTAGCAGGGGGATTGGACTGGATGATTTCCAGAGGTCCCTTCCAACCCCACCACACTGGGATCCCGAGTGATGTTTAGAGTACCTTGTGCTGCAGCAGAATTCCTGCTGCCTGCCTGATGGTCACCCTGGCAAAGCTGTGGGTGTCCCTTACAGAGCTGCGAGCATTCAGTGGAATATAGACCATGGAACGGTGGCAGTGCGGGGCTTGGAACAGGGCTTTACGTCTGCCAGTGACAGCAGTAAGCTGCTGCTGTCCATGTCTCTGCACAACCTCAGGCTGTGACCACAGCAGGCTGTCACCTCCTGACCCAGGAGAGCTTTGATAAGGTTCCCACACACTCTCATTACCATACCAGTTGTTATTTTAGCATCTGGAGGAAGAACTTCACCAAAGTGACAAATCTACCACATTTAATTTAAAAATAAAAGGAGAGGAAGATACAAAAGCTGCAACTGGGAGGAAGATTTTTATTTACCCATCATGTTAAGACTTTTATTAGCTACTGATTAAAGTACAGTGGCAAGCATGACAATTAAGCCTAACAGAATAACATTAATTCATTAAATAGAGTTCAGTAGGAGAAAGCTCCTTGGAATTACTATTCCAGAGGTTAAAAAATAACTCTGAGGCAACAGCTTTGCACCCAGAATACCAGGTTGTGTCATCAATATTATAAATAGCCTCCATCGTTTGTCAGTACTCCTAAGAAAAGGCACAGCAGGCATTGGCAAGCATGAAGGTAAGGTTCTGGCTCACTGAACTTCAGCCTCACTGCTCCTCTTGCTACTGCTCTGCACTTTCTCTCAGTTAACACACCCAGACCTCTGCTTGCAGTCCAACTTCAGTGAAGACATTTGGTGTATTTTGGCGTAATTCAAAGGAATATTAATGTAATTCAAAGGACCTGCTGAAGCAGGTCCAGCAGAGACCACAAAGATGATCAGAGGGCTGAAGCACCTCTCCTATGGGGACAGGCTGAGAGAGCTGGGAGTGTTCAGCCTGGAGGAGAGAAGACTCCAGGGCCACGTTAGAGCAGCATTTCAATATCTGAAGTGGACCCACAGAAAGGCTGGGGAGGGACTGTTTAGAAGAACTCGTAGTGGTAGGATGAGGGGTAGTGGTTTGGAACTGAAGCAGGGTAGACTTAGCTCAGACAGCAGAAGGAAGTTCTTTACAATGAGAGTGGAGAGACAGGGGAACAGATTGCTTGGGGAGGTCATTGAAGCCCCATCCCTGGAGACATTTGAGATTTGACGTGGCCTTGGGCAGGCTGCTCTAGTTGGAGATATCCCTGCTAAATGTAAGGGGGTTGGACAGGATGAGCTCTGAGGATCCCGTCCAACCTGATGCAGTCTGTGTTTTGCAGCATCAAATTTTGCTCTGTTGCTGTCAAACAGAAAGAGCAAATGTAAACGGGTGAGTGAGTTGCACGGATTGTCTTTATGAGACGCACACTCTGAGGTGACTTAGATCAGCCGAAGGAGGCTTTGGTCTGGTGGGGGGGTTGCTGGGCAGCCTGCCCTTGGGAACAGGGCTTGGGAACTCTTTGCCACCATCTGTTGCTCCTTTCCCCACCAGTTTTCCCAGCGCTCTGAACAGAATGGCCTGTGCGTTGGCTCCTGGGAGAAGCCCAAGTGGCTGGGCTCCAGGGGAGCTCCAGGACACGCAGAAGCTGCCAGTCTGAGAGGAACACTCTTGTTTGTGGTTTGCCACAGCCTGTCCCCAGCAGAGCTCACTTCAGCCAGCTTCTGCTGCTTCTCCAGCTGTGCTGCACCTCTGTTGGAGCAGCTCAGGTTGTCCTGGTCATGCCCTTGGCTGACCTTACATCTGTTCAATAATTGAAATTACTTCAAAAAGCAATTATTTTGCACTTGGGTAACCCCTGGCAGGTACTTGAAGGGAATTCAAGCCATTGTTAAAGTATTAAGATGTCCAAAGTTGTGAGACCTAATGGATACTTGAGGTTGGCAGAGTGCTGAACAGTTTAAGCTGCTCTGAGCAAAACTGGCCTGTAGTTTATTCTTCTGACCCATCTCACTTGTGTGTTAACTCTTCAAACAAACCCTAAAAATGTAAATCTAAAACCTGGAGTGTATTAAGTGGCGTGTCCCAAGGAATAGGTGATTTTGGGTAACTTGTGTGGATATGTTTCTTGTGATCATTGACAGCTTCAAAATTCAGCTGATCTTCCAGTGCAGTTAAGAGATAGAAATTAATTTCTATCAACTTAAAATGCTTCCTAAACATTACTTCTTAATTTAAGGAACAGTAAGAGCAATTCGAATCTCAGCCTGTCCTCACTGCAGAGTTACTTCTACTTATCCACTGGCTGTTCTGGCAGCCATAGTGTGGAGAATTCTCCTTCCCCCAGCCCACATCAGTGCAAGGCACAGAACTGAGAGAGAAGGGAGGGGCCAAAGCCTGGAAATCAGTACTGGAGCCAGAAACCCACAGTGACTGGAATCCTGATGGTGTTATTCTACCCTAACACGTAGAGAAGGAGGCCAGGCTCTGGTTGGGAGCCCAGTGCCTGCCAGCAGCTCTCTGCTGCTGTCTGCTGTGGGGACTGATGCCAGCCAAGCTGAAGAACTGTCAGACTTCATACCACTGCTCCCCCTCTCCTCTCCCCACAAGCAGATCCCACTGGTGGTATGTGGGGAGTGCTCTGCTGGTTACTGTAGGTCAGGTCATAAACAGTTCTGAGCCCTGTGTGTATCTAACTTGTTAAGCTCAGATGTTCTTATGCTTTTCTGTTATTTACTGTTTAGCAGCTGTTAGCCTCTACATTTCTCCATTCTTTCTGATAATCCACCCCCTCTTTTTTTTTTTCTTTCACTACTCTCACTTACTCCTTTATACTTTTTTATCTGACTATGTGAGTCTTCACTTGGTTGCTCTGAGGGGATATTCCTTCTTGTTCTCTGAGTGGGCCCTGACTAAGCTTGTTTGTCACCAGCTGTATCTCAGTGCTTTGTTGTCACTGCCTGCTGCAAAAGAGAGTTCTGTTTGTTATGAAAAGTCTCTGTCCTGGTGGAGCCACATCTACAGTACTCAGTCCAGTTCTGGGCTCCCCAGTTCTAGAGAGAAGGAACTACTGAAGAGAGTTCAGCGGAGGTTCCAAAGATGCTGAGGGGCCTGAAGCATCCCTCTGTGGAGGAAAGGCTGAAAAGCCTGGGGCTGTTGAGCCTGGAGGACAGCAGCCTAAGAGGGCATCTTCTCACTGCACCAGGATGGGACCAGCCTCTTGTCAGTGATGCCCGGTGACAGGACATCTCTGGAGAGGTTCCAAATCCGCCTGATTGTGATTCTGGACAAGCTGCTGTGGATGTCCCTGCATTAGCAGGGTGGTTGGACTGGATGGGGAATTGTCTTTCCAGTTTGTGGATTTTAACTGAGGTGTGATATGCAGCCAGCTTAGAGAGGAAAAGTTCATGGTAGCTAATGTAGCTGTTCTGGATCTTTTTGCACTCTCCATTACCTACAGAGAGCCTAGGCGTTGATATCGGTGTCAGTTTGAAACACCTGGTAGGAAACATTCGTGGGATTAAATTAGTTTGCAGGTATAAGCTTGCTGCCATCTCAGAATCTTAACAAAAGCTGGTCTCTGTCTACTTGTGTCCTCTCCAGAATTAACACAGGAAACTTTGAAGGTTGTGGAAAGTTCTTTTGACTTTAATACAGCTCTGAAAACACTGAGGAGATTCCTGCTTTGCATGTGGGCTGTAACTTACAATCATAGAATTGTTTCAGTTGGAAGAGACCTTGAAGGTCATTGAGTTCAACCTTCAACTGCAGACCACCATGAACTCTCAGAAGTGAGACTAACATTGTTTTTAGGAAAGAAGTATACCTAGAGGAACGTGTCCCTGTAAAGCCACAGGTGCCTGCTGCTCTCCAAGGCTTATAAGGGAAGGTTTACTTGCCTGGTAAGCAGAGAGTCCTGGTCACACTCAGCAGAAATGGAAGGGAAGTTGGATAAACCTCCCTGGTTCTGGAAAAATCATTACCACCAAGATGTCTTACATATGCAAAAAGCACATGAGGGTGCTGCACCTGAGCAAATACCATGGTACATTGTCTTTTCTCACACTGATGAACCTTTCCTTGTGATTTTCTGGTATGGAGAAAAGTCCATGGTTGGTCTCTTCTGCCTAGTATCAGGTGATAGAATGAGAGGAGATGGCCTAAAATTGTGCCAGGAGAGGTTTAGGTTGGAGATCAGGAACTATTGCTTTGCTGCACCAGTGGCCAGGCATTGGAACAGGCTGCCTGGTGAGCTGGTGGAGTCCCCATCCCTGGAGTTATTCAAGGAATGTGTGAACATGGCACTCTGGGACATGGTTTAATGCCCATGGTGGTGTTTGGTGGATGGTTGCACTTGATTTTAGACGTCTTTTCCAACCCAAACAACTGCTGAAATGCATTGCTGGGAAGTGAGACTTGTACATGTGACAAAAAATACTTGGCAGGTAATAAAAAAATCCTTTGAAAATCCCAGAGCTAACATGATTGCTCAGAACCTGCAGAGGCTTGCTTTGGACTCTGCTGCAGGTTTTAAACTGATACGGAAATGGAGCAAACATGGACAGATGTGGTCTAGAAGGAGGTGTTTCTGTCTATGGCAGGGGACTGGAACCAGATGATTTTTAAGGTCCCCTGCAACCCAAACTGTTCAAGAATTCTCTGATTGTGTATTGAGCAAAGTGACTGGTTGGGAACAAGTTTTGTGATTTACTTCTGATGTTGTAGTTTTACTTCTTTTAGCTGCTTTGTGATTGTTTAGTGTTGAGAATGCTGACTGGAACTGTTCTAGGGATTCCTTAGCCTGAAGAAGAGCAACCTGAGAGAGCATCTTTCCCCCTTCTCTGAAGGAGGCCTGCATTAAAGCTGGCGAGGGACATCTTACAAGGGCTTGTAGTGATAGGATCAGAGGCAGTGGCTTTGAGCTGTAGGAGGGGAGATTTAGACTGGAGATTAGGAAGAAAGTCTTTACAGTGAGGATGGTGAAACACTGCAATGGATTGCCCAGGGGGATTGTGGATGCCCCTTCCCTGAAGTGTTCAAGGCCAGGTTGTATTGGCCCCTGAGCAGGGGATTAGAACTGGGTGATCTTTACTGTCCCTTTCAACCTAAATAATTTCATGGTTTATGTGGGGTAAAAAACCTGAGCAGGACTCACTGGGCAATTGGTGAGCTACAAACTGATCCCTTTCTAGCCACTTAAACCATCTGTCCATCATCTCTTGAATTTCTGGTATAGGAAGGACAGCATTAACACTGATCATCTGGTTTTAGTTCATCAGTAATCTGAGTTTTCCATGGCCTTGAGAGAGGGGAGCCAAGGTTCACATGCAAGGTGATGAGTCTGGTGTCACTTCAAACCTGGGCTTTTAACTACTTGACCAAGATTCTGTCAGAGTTGTACTCCTAGGAGCTCCTAATTCCAAGGCATTTTCTAATGTAAGAGATTGCTTGGTGCTACTGAGACTTTCCTGCCATGTGCTCTTTTCCATAGGGAAGTCCTCACTGCCGGAAACTGATTTGAGCAGTTGGGAGGGGGGAAGGGTTGTGTGAAGGGGTTGGGTTTTCACTACTCTGTACAGTCTATTACACGGACCAGAAGTGGGGTACAAAATTGGAATTGGTGTGAAGAAGTGGAATAACTTTTATTTTGAGCGTATTCAGGGTGAATAGACAAATAATTACTTGTAAGAGGATAAGAGTGAAGAGACAGGTTTGCAGAGAGCTCTCTGGTTGGCGACTTGAGAGGTTGTGAGGTGCTGGACACTGTTGGTTGCATGAGGTCAGGTGAGGAGCACTTATACAAGAAAGCAATGAGCTGAAGAGGCTGTTAGCAGCTGGAAATACAGCTTTTTTTTTTTTAAAGTAGGTAACTGAACCTTAGAGCAGCCATCCAGTGCCTTAAGAAGGCTACAGGAGAGCTGAGGAGAGACTTTTGACAAGGGCTTATAGTGGTAGGACAAGGGGCAATAGCTTTGAGCTGGAAGAGGAGAGATTTAGACTGGAGATGAGGAAGAAATTCTTTATGGTGAGGATTGTAAGACACTGGAACAGGTTGCTCTCTTCCTGGAGGTGTTTAAGGCCAGGTTGCATGCGGCCTTGAGCAACCTGATGTCTAGGTGTCCCTGCCTAGGGCAGGGGGGTTGGAACTAGATAATCTTTAAGGTGCTTTCCAACCATTCTATGGTTCTGTGAGTCTACAAATAAAGATCAAGGTTTCCAGTATGGAGCTGTGGAATTTGTTCCAGTGGTTTGGATCTGTTGTGAATTTGGGATTAGCCATCACCCTGTTCTTGACCTGAATGGAATCTTTCATCAGCTTGTGAAGAAGGGTGAAGATAGAAGCAGATGTCTAGAAGCAGGTTAGTGATGGGATTTTGAAGGCTGGGATAGGTCTGTAAGAAGAGGTGTTCAAGAAATGTGTGAACATGGTACTTGGTGACTTGGATTGATGGCCATGGTGAGGTTGGGTTGCAGGTTGGACTTGATCTTAGAGGTCTCTTCTAACTGAAACAATCCTGTGATTCTAAGATGCATTCTTATTTCGAAGGCCAGGCTAGGTCTGTAGGAATGATTATTCTTGTTTAATGCTTTTCTTCAGTCCAAGTAGGTAAACCACAATTCTTATACACTGGGAAAAACCTGTTTGAAATGTGTCTGTTAACGAAAGCTGAAATATGAATTATATATTGGGAAAACTCATTAGACTTCCTAATCACCTCCCTGGTAAGGGTGTAGTACGTGGAAATCAATCCAGTAAAGTGTATTCATCTAGTCTCCAGTTGCAGACTGACACTTATTGATATCCCAGACTTCAGATCCTACCATTTTTTATTTTTTTTTCTTCCACCGCGTAATGAAATGTTTGCCTGGCCAGCAGCAGCAGGAGGGATGAATGTTTGCTTACAGCCTCATGCCCAGTGGTTTGTTGGTTTGTTCCTGTCTGCCTAAGGCCTCTGACAGACCTTTATAGCCCCTTATCTCCCTGCCCCTTGGTTAGGGATTGTTTGATGGCAATTACTTCTTTATTGCCACTGCCAGAGATTAATTGTGGTGAAGAAATGCTGGTTGCTTGCAAGGTTCAGCCCCAAGGGCACTGGAGGTCCTACAGTCTTCTCCTTTGCTCTCCTGTTCTTTCAGCTGCACAGGCTTGGTCAGGAAGTTCAGCTCAAAGTTTTTTCCTTCCTTGTTTTTTAGTGGTGGGTTTTTTTTTCCTTTAGACAGAGGAGGAATGTCCAATTCAGGCTCCTGAACTAAATACATGAGTGCTTAGCTCAGGGTAAATGCTATTCCTCAGTCTCACTGGGGTCAGTGCAGGCTGCACTGCTGCTCCATGCTCATACTGTAGATGAACCTCTTTTGATGTGAGTCCCACTTTCAGAGGAGCTGCAGCCCTATCTCTATTACTACTTTCAGCAGGGAGAGCACACAGTTTGGGTTATCAAAGCAACATCTTTTCTCTTGTGCCAACTCTTAAAGGTTGTGCAGGGATGGGGTTGAGGCCTCATCCCTGGAGATACTGAATATCAGGCTTGACATGTCCCTGGGCAAGCCCAATGTAGTTGGAGGTGTCCCTGCTCATTGCAGAGATGTTTGACAAAATGACCTTTGAGGGTCCCTTCCAACCTGATACAATCTGTGATCGAAACTCCTCAAAAGCTGGAACTGAGAGATGATGGAGAGGTTTAGATTGTAAATGAAACTTTGGGCTTTGAGACACTGTTGAGTTTCTGGTTACTGCTGATGTAAATCAACAAGTTGTGTTGTTGCATTAAAACAAGTTGTATTTTTTTGCTTGAGTCTTGGAACCTCTTGATTTGCTTTTCATGTGACTGTTTTATTTCTGTTCTGTTTACAGCTGATATTATTTCAACAGTTGAATTTAATTACTCTGGTGATCTTCTTGCAACAGGAGACAAAGGTGGCAGAGTGGTTATATTTCAAAGGGAACAAGAGGTCAGTGCCTTGAAAAACAAAAGTGCTGTTAACTCCACTCTTCTTGTGTTGCACAGTCTCACCTCATCTTCTCGTGCCCTCAGCTTTACATGGTGGAGTGGTTTGCTCAGGAAACCCTGGGTTGGCCCAATTGCTAAATGTGTTCTAGACTGAAGCTGGTGGATTAGACTGAGGGTGATTACTCCTCTTCAAAAAAGAAAAGGTTCTAAAAATACAAGTGGATTCTTTCTATGTGTCCCTAGCTCTTTATAGCTGTTCCTTGATCTCTGTCCCAGGTTCTTTACATATGTCCCTGGTATGCTCAGGGTAATTTTGCACAGCTGCCTTTGGACTTTCTCCTAAACTTTATACTTGGTCAGGCTGACCTAAGCCAAATGATGATGCTTTGGCAGAGAATATAAAAATAATTTTATAAAAGGATACAAGCTAAACTGTGAAGATGCAGAACAAGGTCGTTCAGAAACAAGAATGAAACTCTGCTGTGGTTTGGAATCCCATGAATCCAAACCAGCAGGAGCAGCCACTTCTCCAGAAACACTTGAGCACTTGCAGTTCCGGAAGCTCTGAACTGGAGTTCAGTTCCCCAGCTCCCTCTAGAGTTCCCTGGCTTTTCTGCTGGCTCTGTCAGTGGGATTTAGCTGGGTGACAGTGCTGGAACGTTCTTCGTTTATCAGGGCAGATGCATCACTTGAGATTTTGATACCCAGAGAAACAGTCTTGGAAGAGTGCCCTAAATGCTGAAAAATAACAGTCCTGTCTGGGAGAAATCCGGGATTGTGTTCTTCAGAATCCACATTCCATGTGGCAGTGCTCACCCTCTCTTCCAACACCCAAGCACAGATTTCTCCTTTTCTTTGAAGAGCTGGTGAAAATTGCAGCCTTTGGTTTTGAGGCTTCTCCTGGATCAGAAATATCAAAGCCGATGGTGAAATTTGAATCCAGCTTGCTTGTGTGCGAAGGGCACTAACCTTTTGGAGTTAGCAAACAGCCATCCCATATTTTAATGAAATAGAATCATTGGATTGTTTTGGTTGGAAAACACCTTTAAGATCACCGAGTCAAACTGTTCCCTAACTCTGGCAAGTCTGGGGCTAAACCACGCCCCTCAGCACCACATCTCTGCCTATTCAAAACACCTCCATGGATGGGGATTGAACCACCTCCCTGTGTAGCTTGTTCCAGCCTTTGAGAATCCTTTCAGTGAAGAAGTTTCTTCTAATATGCAACCTCCCCTGGTTCAGTTTGAGGCCATTTCCTCTCATCCTGTCACTTGTTACCATGGAGAAAAGACCAACCCCCACCTGGCTCAAACCTCTCTGCAAGGACTTTTATATGTCCTCCTCACTGTGATGCTGTTTATAAAACATTTTGTTACTTAACCACCTTGAGCGCGAGGATTTGGAGAGGTAATGAAATGAAAATGCTCCTGCTGGAAAAGCAGCTGCAATGTGACACTGCTACACCTAGACAGCTCCCAGCTCATTTATCATTTACTTTGCTCTGCAGACTGAAGTCAGGCACGGAGAGATCAAGGTCAAAAGTGTCCACCTGCTCAGGGTCTCTGACTGTCCCGATGCTTGTTTGGAGTGGAACTATTATTGGTTGGCTTTCAGCTGTCAGTGCTCAGTTGTTCTGTAAGTCAAAACCCAGCTGTCATCTCATTTCCTCAGAGTGTTAAAGGAAAACAACAAACTCTTCACACAAGAACATTCAGATGACTCCTTAGGAGCACCTGCAACCTGCAGGGAAGAGCGGGGCAGGAGGGTCACTTGCCATGTGTAAACCTGTAGTTTAGGAGTGTAGGGGGAAAAAAGTGTAAGGCCACTTGGACCCAGCACTAATGAAGTCACACCTTGAGGGGTCCAGTTTTGGGCCCCTCGCTCCAAGAAGGACGTTCCAAGGTGTTGGAGCAGGTACAGAGAAGGGCAGTGATATTGAAGAAGGGTCTGGAGAACAGGTCTGGTGAGGAACAGCTGAGGGTACTGGGGTTGTTTGGCCTTGAGAAGAGGAGGGACCTCATTGCTCTCTACAGCTCTGTGAAAGGATGCTGGAGCCAGGTAGGGCTTGGTCTCTTCTCCCAAGGAACAAGCAGTAAGAGAAGAGGAAATGGCCTCAAGCTGCACCAAGGCAGGTTTAGGCTGGACATGAGAAGCAGCTTCTTGAATGAAAGGGTTCTCAAAGACTGACCCCAGCTGCCCAGGGAGGTAGTTGAATCCCCATCCCTGGAGGAGTTTAAAAACCTCAGACGTGGCGCTGCAGGACATGGTTGAGCCCTCAGCTTTAGTAGAGCTAGGGAGTGGTTGGAGTTGATGGAGGTCTTTCCCAACCAAAACAATTCTGTGATTCTGATCACATGGAACTGGTGGTGGGTTGGGAGCTAACTAACCTCTTCAGCTCTGTTGAATCCTCCTTCTAAGCCTGTGTAGGATCTCCTTGTCAGACAGCTTGCCTCTGCAGAGCTTCCCTGTGCTTTGTTCCAGGAGTACATACCTGTTGTATAGAAAGATCTATTCTGCAAGAAGTCTGTGCACTATTTTGGTGCTAACCTGGGTACAGTATCAAATAACAGTGTAAAATTCATCAAAATCTATGCAGTTTACTTTCTAACTGCTAATTTTAGTTGTTGGTTTATATTTATCGTTCTTAGTGACCTGAGTAACCTCAGCTTCCAAAGCTCTTTGTGTTTTCTTGCAGAACAAAAGCCGTCCTCATTCCCGGGGGGAATACAATGTTTACAGTACCTTTCAGAGTCACGAGCCTGAGTTTGACTACTTGAAAAGTCTAGAAATTGAGGAGAAAATTAATAAAATTAGGTGGTTACCACAACAGAATGCTGCTCACTTCCTGCTGTCTACAAATGGTAAGGACACTTGGGATATCATGCAAATGCTAGCTTTCTTGTGGGGTTTGGTTTGCCTTTTCTTCCTTCATTATCTGCAGATGTGTTAAATTATAATTATTCTGTAAATTACTGAGTTTTGGATGTGAAAATAGTGGAGCACCAGCAAAACAGGGCTTACTTCATGCAGATACTGCCCATGCTCTCCATTTACCCTGTGTAATTTTAGGATATGCTTTAGTGATCATGGAAGCGTTGGGTAGAAGGTTGGATTTGACCTTTGAGGTCTTTTCCAGCCTTAATGATTCTGCAAGTCTATGATTTATGTCCAACCTAAACCTCCCTTAGTGCAACTCGAGGCCATTTCCTCTGTTCTTATTGCTTGTTCCTTCAGAGAAGACTCAAGATTCTCTGTAAGTAAGGTCTCTGCCCTCTCTAGAGTAGTTGTAGTGCCTCTGTTCCTCAGACTGGAGGGGTTGGGTAGAAGGTTGGACTTCGATGATCTTAGAGAGGTCTTTTCCAACCTTAATGAGTCTATGGTTTCTATGATGGGGTTTGTATAATCAGATTCCTAGATTCATAGAATGGTTTGAGTTGGAAGGGACCATAAAGATCATCTAGTTCCAGCTCCCACCCTGACCTTAATGAGTCTATGATTTCTATGATGGGGTTTGTATAATCAGATTCCTAGATTCATAGAATGGTTTGAGTTGGAAGGGACCATAAAGATCATGTAGTCCAACTCCCACCCTGCCATGTGCAGGGACACCTTTCGCTAGACCACTTTGCTCAATGCCTCATCCACCTTGGGCCTTGAACACCTCCAGGGAGATTTCCACTGTGCTGGATGTCTGATCATGACTCAGTACACACTGATTTTTAAAACAAATTTTTTGTGACTGTGTTTTACTTTAAAAAGAAATAATAAAATTACTGAACCCCATTTGGAGTCAGTCAGAGCGCTGGTTGCAAGGCTCTTTCTGCTTTGCCAATCCCAACACCACCTGTGCTTTGAAAAGCAGCTGGTGAAGTCACTCTAGAGGAGTTTGTTTATACCATTTCACTCTCTGTCTGAGAATACATCAAAGCAGTGCAAAAAAATGGCAATTACCAGATTTCATGCACTGAGGTTTCATTTCTTCCAGTGTGTTAGATGGTGCTTATTAGATATTAGGGCTGTTCTGTTTTAAAGCATCACAGAGCAAGCTGGAAAGGTAAATGAAGAGCTGTGTGTGGAAAAACTTGCATTTATTTTCAGAGGAATACACTTTTTCTTAGTACTTTGGGTCTCTCTTGCTTTGTACATCAATGACTTTATGAAGGGCTGTGATATCCTACCTGACCATGCTAAAAGCAGGAATGATTTCTGCCTGTTGGACTTTGATGTAAAAATAACTTCACTTTGATATCATCCTTACTAAACTTAAAGCAGTCTTTAAACCATGCCACCTTAAATATTTTTTAAATAGATAGCATGGAGAAGAGAGAATTGTTTCCAGCTAGCTAAAGACTCACTTTTGGTGCATACCTTCTGCACTGGGAAAGATTTCCCCTGGCAAGAACCTGCCTTTGGATGTGGCACCCTATAAAATGTTACTTTGACTCACTGCCTTTGGCTGTCTTGTAGCAGACACCTGGGATAAAGCTGGATTTCCTGGAGGGAGGTAGTTTAAGGAATTCAATGCTTTGCTGGGGTTTTCCCTTTAGCATTTGTCTGTCAGACAATTTAGATAGTGACACAGGGCTTACTGATGGATTTTGATAATTGATATGGGAATCCTCCCTTGGAAGGGTCACTTCAGTGACTGGCAAGCACTGTGCAGGCAGAAACTAGTGTTCAAACCAAACATTACAGCAGAATTCAAATGGAACCCAGGTTTTTTTTTCTTCTCCATTTACTGATATTTCCCATCTGTACCCTCCAGGTGCATGTCTGTTCCATTTCTGGTTTATTTTTCATGCATGAATTCTGTTAAAGAACATAGCTGAAGGCAAGGAGCTTAAATGCACACAGGGAGGGCTGTGCTCTGTATTGAGATGCTGTTAAAGGGCCTCCAGCAGTGGGAACCCAGATGGATCAATAATATCCACTTTGTTACCCCCTCCCCCCCTTATTGAGTGGTTTTCTTTTTGAATTGAATTCATTCTCAAGCATGTGAATTTCTGGTTTTAGATAAAACTATTAAATTATGGAAAATAAGTGAAAGGGATAAAAGAGCCGAAGGTTATAACTTAAAAGATGAAGATGGAAGACTTAGGGATCCTTTCAGAATCACAGCACTACGGGTATGTGTCTGCTCTTTGCCTTTAAGTACTTCTATTTTTTGCATGTCCTCCTATCTTTCTGCTACCAAATTTGTTAACTAAAATGTGATTTTTTTTTTTTTTAAAAAATGATGCTTTGATCGGGGTCATTTTGTGCAAAATGGAGACAATTCATTATGTAAATAATTGCTAAAGAAGGTTCTTCTGCAAAGCCTGAGGCCAGCCTCTGTGATTGTTATGTTCTCTTATATTGTATTATTAACTTCCCAGTACTTTATTGGTTGTTTGTTTTTTTTTTCCCTTGGAATATCTTAACATATTTGAAATTTAGACTGTTTCACTTGGTTGTTTTCTTTTAATTAACCAATTAAGTTTTGTTAGAGGCAGCCTTCATCCACCTTACTACATTCAAATTGTAGAAGGAGATGCACCGATTTCTCATCAGCAATAAAATGTTATTCCAGCCTGAAAATCCAGCATTTTGGAGCCTCTCTGGCTGGGGATGCACTGCTCTTTGTTGTGTTCCATGAAAAGCACACACTTAGCCTGCTCTGCTTTTAAAATAGTGTAAGTGCAACAAGAAGGACAGCAGAGTCATTTCCAGGACCTCCAAAAGACTGACTTCTCTTCCAGGAGAGGACAGTGCTGCAGGGCCTGTGGCAGTCACTGGTGAGGACAAGTTAGGTGCCCAGGTTAACTTTTACATCCCCTGAGTGCTGCTCTCTGGCACTGGCAGGGTAGGTCCTGTTTGCCCTAAGGCAAGTGCCACTTTAGGAAGAATTGGCTTTGATTATATTGATAATGCTTTTTTTCCACCCTCCTCCTCCCCTTGATATTTGCAGAATCAGAGAGTGGTTTGGGTTGGAATTGACCTTGAAGATCATCTAGTCTCCCTTCCAGGGCCAAGGATGCCTCCCACTACACCAGGTTGCTCAAGGTCCCATCCAGCCTGCTAGGCTTGGAGCCTCCACAGCTTCTCTGGGCAAGCTGTTCCAGTGCCTCCCCAGCCTAATGGAGATTAATTCTAATTGTGCTCATCTTCAACTTCCTTAGTCTTTTTTTAAGAGCAAGAGTGAAGCATGGGCAGCTGGGTAGGGAGAAGGTGGTTTAGTTAGAGGCAAGTTCTGAGCATGTGGAAAACCTAATGTCTACTTGAAGAGCCTTTACCCTTTTCTATTGGCATAAGGATGTGGTGATAGGGTCAGTGCTCCAGACATAGCATCATTTAAAGCAGGAGCTCCAGAAATCAAATCAGGTGGGACCAGGGTTTTACTTGTTGGATGTCTTTGTTGTTCTCATGAGTAGGACTGGAAGTGAGGCTCTTGCTCCTCGTAGAGCCAGTGTTTCTCCTGACAGTTGCTGAGACGAGACAGTGTAGGGTTTAGTTGGAGTTCTTTGCTCTGCTTTTGCTCAAATTGAATGCTGATCTGAAGCTGAAGACAAAACCATGTTGGAAACAGGTTTTTGTCTTCCTCTGGCCAGTGTGGGGGCCAAGATCTGAGTGTTCCATGAAAACATCTCCAAGAAACTAAATGAGAGTGCAGTGCCTCAGCCCAGCAGCTGGATGGAGGTGCAGATGGAATTATGGAGTCTAGAACTTGGCCCTTATGTAGGAGTAGACTTACTGAGCTGGAAATGTGAAGAGTCCAGAGTGTGGCCTGGTGGAGTCACAAGGTACTGGTGGCCTTGTCACTGCAGGAGGGTGTTAGCATGTTCTTTAAACGTTGGGATATGTTTAGGAGTCATCAGGATGAGTGGAGGCAAGCTATGAAGACCCATGGGACAGGAAGGTCCTGTGCTGCAGGCCTTGCCAGGCTGCTGCATCTCGGATTGGTTTGAGCTGGATTTAGGTCAGACATTAGGAGGAAATTCTTCCCTGTATGGCTGGTGAGGCACTGGAAAGGTTGTCCTGAGAAGCTGTGGAGGCTATAAGCTTGGAAGTGTTGAAAGCCAGGTTGGATGGCTCCCTCAGCAACCTGGCTTTCTCATGTCACTGCTCATGATAGGGGGGTGGAAGCAGGTGATCTTGAAGGTCTCTTCCAAACCTAAGCCGTTCTGTGGTCTTCCAAGAGGTACTGATGGGCTAAACCAAGTCTGAGCAACCATGGGTAGAAGGGAAACAAACCTTGCCGGGAGTTAGCTCCATATGTTAAAGTGATCAGGTTTTGGAGATGTAAGTGTGTGCACCTTGGGCTTGACTGGCTTGGCTGGCCTGTGATGCTGCAGAAATGCAGTGCCCATCTGTTTGTCAAGCAGCTGAGGTGGGGAAACAGCACTGGAGAGCTGCAGCCTTTGCCAGAGCTTGTGGCATGTCCAAGCCCCACTCCTGATCACACAGATGAGCCTCTCTTTGATTTCTCAAGCAGGCCAGGAGCTCTCACATGGTAGAGAGGAAAATTGCCTGGTAAAAAGAAGTTGATTGCCTGGAGTTGTTATTACAGCTGGGTGTAAATAGGCTGAGAGATACAAACATGGAGAAAGTGATCACAGAGCTCCTGGGATTCATTGCTGCTTGTTCCAGGAAGAGCAGATTATCTGGGGCACTGTCATACCTTCTTTCTTGGTTGGATGATGTAAGGCAGTGTTCTCTGGAGTTGTGTGTGCTGGAGCAGCCTAGGGTGCCCTTGGGCAGCCTCAAACCAGGCACTTGCAATTCAGTGAGGAGGAGCTAGAGGGAAGTTTGGAACACTTGGCTTTGAAGCAGGTCATCCATTAGCTCAGCTAGCTATGGGAACAGGACAGCCTGAAATTACTTGAACAAGTGGAGGATGTTCTTGGCCAACTGTCCTGTAAGCACCCTCCTAAAGTGTGGGTGGTGTTTTTGAGCACTTGTTTCAATGTCCTCCTCAGATACCACTATGAACATACCACACGTTCCTGCTGGATCAGGCCCAGAGCTGCTGTGTTTGAGAGCTGACTTCTGCAGAAGGCAGTGCCTGAGGTTTTGGGTTGGTAGTTTGCAAGATCAACTCTCATAGAATGTTTGCTCCTTTCCTGTGTTCAGTGGATTTGACAAGTGCTGGGTCACTAAATCAAGGCAGGGCCCTGTGATGTGCAGTCGATACCTTCCAAATAAGAAATCCATTTAAGGCCAACACTGACTCTTCTTTCTCCCGCTCCAGGTGCCAATATTGAAACCCATGGACCTCATGGTAGAAGCAAGTCCCAGAAGGATATTTGCAAATGCACACACTTACCACATAAACTCTATTTCAGTAAATAGTGATCATGAAACATACCTGTCTGCAGATGACCTAAGAATTAACCTCTGGCATTTAGAAATCACAGATAGAAGTTTTAGTATCCTTGGTTTGTTTTCTGGGACACTGGGGTGTGGCTGAGTAAAAAAAAATCACTTCAATGTCACTGGTTTGAGCATGGCATTGAAGCTAGGGATTAAAATACAGAATGAGCATGGTGGGAGTTGGACCTCTACAGATCATCCAGTCTAACCCTCCACGATAAAGCAGGGGCACCCTTCACAGGTTGTCCAGGATCACAATAGCCAGATGGGGTTGGACTCTCTGCAGAGAACGAGACTCCACAACCTCTCTGGGCAGCCTGCTCCAGCACCCTCACACCAAAGAAGTTTTATCTCCTGGGTTCCAGTTTCTGCCCTTTGTCCTGTCCCTGGACACAACTGACTAGAGTCTGGCCCCATCCTGTTTACCCCATAAGGCTTTTAGCTCTTATCGAGCATTGAGATCTTCTCTCAAGCTGTTCTCTAGGCTCAATGGCCCCAGGTCTCTCAACCTTTCCTCATTGGGCAGATATTCCAATCTCTTCATCATCCTCATAGCCTCCCCTGGACTCTCTTCAGTAGTTCTGTGTCTCTTGAACTGGGGAGCCCAGAACTGGACCCAGTCCTCTAGTTGTGCTCTCACCTGGGCAGAGTAGAGGGGAAAGAATCTCCCTTGACCCTTTTTTTTCACTGATTAGCTGCTGGAAGTGCCTTGGGTGTGTAATGTTAGCTGCCTTCACCAGCCCCTTCCCAGATATTGTAGATATCAAGCCTGCCAACATGGAGGAGCTGACAGAAGTGATCACTGCTGCAGAGTTTCACCCCCACCACTGTAACGTCTTTGTCTACAGCAGCAGCAAGGGCACCATCCGGCTCTGTGACATGCGCTCCTCAGCCCTCTGTGACAGGCATTCCAAATGTAAGTAGGGACTCTCCTTTGGCTTCCTTGCTTTTGTCTTCTGACAGTGTGCAGGTGCTGCTGAATGGGTACTGCTTGTGGGTGAAGAGCACAGCAGGTGAGGGGTGGGAGCTGGGTGGAATGGACTGTTTGAATTGTCTTGTTCTAGGCCATCCACAAGCAGAAGTGTAGCATGAGGCTGTTTACTCCTTTATGCTTCATAAACTGATGGGAACAAATGCTTTTGGCACCAGTGAGACCTGTCTTGTGGCCACACTCAGGCTTGGTACTTCTCAAAGGTACCAGCTTACCAAATGCCAGTTCAGGGCAGTTGACTTCATGCTTTCATAGAGTGGTCTAAAGGGACCTTTAAAGATCAACCCCCTACCATGGGCAGGGACACCTTCCACTAGACCAGGTTGCTCCAGGCTCTATCCAGCCTGGCTTTGAACAGTGCCATGCTTGGAGCCTCCACAGCTGTTCTGGGCAACCTGTTCCAGTGTTTCACCATCCTCATGGGGAAAGATTTCTTCCTGGTGTCTCATATCAATCCTGCTTCTTCCAGTTTGCAACCATTACCCACAAACACAACAATAGTTGTTGTTTACTGATACTAACCAGTCCTGTGGGGTGACCCACCACACTGATGCTTGCAGGTAAGCCTTCTGTAAAACACATGAGGTTTCTTTGCTGATGGAGGGAAACCTTTGTGCAACAGGAGGTGTGGAGTCCTCAGGCACTTCATCGGGTGACTGAATTACTTGGGAACACTATTTAACTCCTTGTCACTGAGGAACTAACTGTTGAAGGTGTCTCCTTAAAGCTGAAACAAATAGTTCTGGGTAGCTTGTTGTGAAATGGCTTCAGAGACTGACTCCTCAGTTGAAGCCATTTCTTTAATAGCTTTCAAAAGCATACAGGTTGGATTTTGAGTACAGAAATGGATATTTCATGGCAGTAGATTGTGTGGTACAACTGTTTGGATCTAGAAAGAAGTGTGTGGTACAGTAGTCTCAGATATGTTAAGATGCTGTGCTTGGGGTGCTGCTGTCCTCACCTGATCTTGCCCACCATGGTTTGTAGACCAGCTCTACTGTTTGCTGTCCCCATCTGCTGGTTGTTAACTGCTTTTTCTTTCTTTGATTCATCCCCAATATTTGTGAACTGTAGCTTACTGATGCTGTGCTCCAGTTCATGTTGGGAACAGGCATCTACCAACCTGCTGGCCAAGAGAAATAACAGTGTTCAAAAAGATGATGTCCAAACAAAGCATTTCACGGCAGATTTGATTAAAGAGAAAACAGTCTGTTGACTTAAATTTTTCCAGAAGATGTTGCAGCTGTAAAAAACCTGGTGTTGGTTTCATTTGCAATTGTGTCTTCTGTCTGCAGTCTTTGAGGAACCCGAGGATCCTAGCAGCAGATCATTTTTTTCAGAAATAATATCCTCCATATCTGATGTAAAATTCAGCCACAGCGGCCGCTACATGATGACCAGAGACTACCTTTCTGTTAAAGTCTGGGACCTCAACATGGAGAACAGGCCCGTGGAGACATATCAAGTATGGTGTTCCAGTTCCCTTAGCCCTTTGCCCTTCTTTTCCTTTCCTTGGTATCTGATAGCAGTGTTTGTGTTCCTGGAAGGTTCATGAGTATCTCCGGAGCAAGCTCTGTTCGCTCTATGAGAATGACTGCATCTTCGACAAGTTTGAGTGCTGCTGGAACGGTTCTGACAGGTGCATGGGGCCCTTGGGGTTGGTTGGCCCTTGGTGGGTTGGCTTTCGGGGTTCGTAGATTCATAGAGTGGCTTGGGTTGGAAAGGACCTTAGGGATCATCCACTACCATCTGCCCTGCCATGGGCAGGGACACCTTCCACTAGCCCGTGTTGCTCATGGCCTCGTCCACCTGGCCTTGAACACTTCCAGGGAGGGGGCATCCACAACCTCCCTGGGCAACCTATTGCAGTGTTTCACCACCCTCACTGCAAAGAACTTCTTCCTGATCTCCGATCTAAATCCTCTTCCAGCTCAAAGCCATTGCCTCTTGTCCTGTCTCTACAAACCCTTGTTAAAAGTCCCTCCCCAGCTTTCTTGCAGGCCCCTTTAAGGTACAGGTCGGCCCTCGGGATTGCTTGGTTTTGTTTTTTTTCCCCTCAGCATTAGGAATTCGGTCTCTGGCCTTGAAAGCTCCAAGCAGCGCTTAACTGAAAGGGTGTGATTATTTATGGCTCTGGGCCTTCTCCTCCCCAGAGCTGCTTTCCAGCAGGTTACTCCTCACCCTTACTGGTGCAAGGGTTATTCCTCCCCAGTTACAGGACCCTACACTTGTCCTTGCTGAATCACAATATGGTAGGTGTTAGAAGGGACCTCTGGAGATCAAGTCCAATTCCTCTGCCAAGGCAGGTTCACCTATAGGAGGTCACACAGGAACACAACCAGCGGGTTGTGAATGCCTCCAGAGGTGAAGACTTCTGCACCTCTCTGGGCAGCCTGCTCCAGGGATCTACTACCCTTAAGTTAAAGACGTTCCCTCTCACGTTTAAGTGAACTTCTGGTGTTCAGGTTTGTGCCCGATGCCCCTTGTTCTCTCACTGGGCACCACGGAAAAAAGGCTGGTCCCATCCTCTTGACACCCACCCTTGAAGTATGGATCAGCGTTGATGAGATACCCCCTCAGGCTGCTCTCCTCCACACTAAGAAGCTCCAATTCTCACAGCCTTTCCTCATCACAGAGATAACTTGAACTTCACGGGGTCCAAGCTGTCTCAGCTCCATCCAACTCTCCAAACTAACGAGACCTTCCTTCTTTCTGCTTCCAAACAGTGCTATCATGACTGGATCTTACAACAACTTCTTCAGGATGTTTGACCGCAACACGCGACGGGACATCACCCTAGAAGCTTCCAGGGAGAGCAGCAAACCTCGTGCCATCCTAAAGCCACGTAAAGTCTGTACAGGTGGGAAAAGAAAGAAGGATGAAATAAGCGTTGACAGTCTGGACTTCAACAAGAAGATCCTTCATACAGCGTGGCACCCCATGGAGAACATCATTGCTGTGGCTGCCACCAATAATTTGTATATATTCCAGGACAAAATTAACTAGAGATTACTTTACTCCAGGACACAGTCGTTGTCTTACATAGTTAAGCTCAGTTGTTATCTGTCCAAGAGAAGGCCTTGTTGTCCTACCAGTGAAGAACATTGATGCACTTACTTCCCTTTAGATAAAGGAGAGGATCTGGCCTGGTTTTTTGAGCTCCTGGGATGGTTCTGCCTTTGCCAGGGTAGGGAGTTGTTGCTGGCAGCTCCCTGGGAGGAGCCCTCAGGAGGCAGAATCGATGGACAGTGCTCAAGAAGGCCACCACTCAAATGTATTTATTTCAAGTCTGAGCCTTCCTTTCCAGTTTATAGACCAAAAAACACCAAAAAAAAATTGAACACCCACGAAGGCAAAAGTGGTCATCAAAATGTCCTTTCTCTCTCTTGCGCTCTTCTCTCTGCTGTAATATTTGGGCCTTTCAGAACATATATCGTGCTTGATGCCTGTGAACATTCCTCCTCTGGCCTGGTGTCTAGGCTTAGGTGTTTTTACCTTGGAGCACTTAGGTAGGTCTTGAGTTGGGTTGGTAGACAGGTTTTTCATGACTTATTTACTCACCAGCTGTATCTATAACCACACCTTCTGGTGGGGGAGAAAAAAAAAAAAAAGAAAAAAACCCACTTAATAAAATAATGAGCTCTCAAAAAACTGTTTTTAAATCCAAAGGGATGTATCCAGTCTTTTTATTTTTCTATTGCATGGACCCAGGTCGGGTAGTTTCTCCAGTGGCAGCCCCACCAGGCTTTGCCCCAATCCTTGGAGGGTTTTTTTTTCTTTGTTTGTTTGTTTTGCTTTGCTTTTTTTTGGGACTGGTTAAGATGAACTTTTTGTGTGTAGTATTTCACACCCCGACTTGGAGTTTCCAGAGCACTCGCCCTTCAGTGCTGTGTTTCTCTTTTTGTTTTGTTTTGTCAAACACTCTCTGTCCCCAGCAGGAGGTTGGAAAGGTCCCTGGCAATGACCGTCCACAGCCTTAAGCAGAAAGTGTGGCCACCTTGCAGAGAAGGGAGAGCAGAACCCTTGGCAAATTTTTTTCTTCTTTTGAAGGTAACCTCCCCCAGTTTTTTGATGCCTCTCGCAGTTAGATAGAGTCAGACCTTATGTGCATTATCGTTTGTTAACCTTTTGAGTCTTGGTAGTGGAGATGGGGTTGATGCTAAACACTTGGTGTGACAATTGGATTGTCACAGTGTGGTTCAACCAGCAGAATGAAGACACAAAACCCTTGATGATGCCAAGCACCTTCCCACCTGAGCACCACCAGCTGGCGGGAGCTTGGGGTGGCTCTGACTCCGTCCTTACTAACGTTTATTTTTTAAGCCTTAGGTACTTTGTTGAGGTGGGTTTTTTTAATTCTTACTACTAATTTTATTTTCCAAAGAGGCCTGAAATACACCAACCTTCTCCTCGTGCCCGCGCCACTCTGGGTGAGAGGCTGCTCCTTGCAGCGCCCAGTAGTTAGATATTGCACTCTGAAATGTGCCTGCAGATGAGGGATTCTGTCTGAAACCCAGGTGTCCCTTGCTCAACACCTTATACTGAAGGTGTTCTGATCCATCAGACCCGCGGGGGAGGAGCAAAACATCTCCATCCCTCCTCCCCTTGGTTGACACCCAGCAAGTGCCACCCCACAGCAGGCTCCAAATTCACCCAGGTTCCACAACAACGGTTAAACTACAACCAAATCTGCTGTACCTTGGTTGGGACACCATGAAACCCTTGAGGTGTGGAGCTTCTGGGTCACCACAGCATTTGAGGTGACTCAGTTCCTCGCCCACCTCCTCGAGCTCACCCCGGGACTGTACATATTGTTCAGTTATTTTGACCAAAAAAGTTGAATTAATAAATTTTAAATGTTTACTTGGCCTTGCCCTGTGTTGTTTTGATGACAACTGCTCTGTCTGTGAGGAGACACTTGGCTGAGGTGCCTCCACATGGAAGGGTCATTGTGTGCTGGAGCTGGTTCTGAAGGTTCTCTGTTGAGGCTTGGTTGGCTGTATCAGTGCTGTCTAGTTTTGGTTTATTTTTTTCAGGCAGTGAGTGGAATCTGAGTGCAAAGAGAACAGATTTGGTGAAATCCATGCTATCAAACACAAGTTGCTTGTACCACTTCCAATTAAACCAGTTTTGACCATCTCCTTGTATCTAAAAACTGTCAATTTGATCAAATTGTTGTGTTTTCAGATACTTCCCTTGACTCCTGGAAGCAGATGCACTGCTCATCCTGCATGGTTAACCTCCTTGGAGGTGGAATGTAAGAAGTTCCACCTGAACGTGAGGAGAAACTTGTTTGGTGTGAGGGTGCTGGAGCCCTGGAGCAGGCTGCCCAGAGAGGCTGTGGAGTCCTCCTCTGGTGAGATTCCAAACCTGCCTGGCCATCGAGATCTTGGGCAAGCACTGTGGCTGCCCCTGCTTTAGCAGGAGAGGTTGGATTGGGTGATCAGAGAGGTCCCTTCCAAACTCACCATCTCTGAAACTGAACATCTCAGTAGGAGTGGTGATGGGGTGGTGGGATAACAGGTTGGAGATCCAGTGCTTGGCTTTGCTGCACGAAACCCCTGGGCACAACGACGGGCGAGATGTGAGCTCACACAGCCCAGATCTGCTGCTGTTCTAGCATTGTGGGAATTCTGCCAGTTGCCAGTCAGTTCCTACCAACTGCACTGTTGGTGTTTGAGGATGTGAATGGAAGTTGTCTGCTCCAGAAATTTCATGTGAGGTTTGTGAGGTTCATTGTGGTGGAAAGGATCCCCAGTGTCCAGCTGACTGGGCTGAGGTGCACGTTGTGCATTGATGGAAACCAGAGGGTTACAAACATCAGCTTCACCAGACTGGGGCTTGGGGTCAGCATCTGTGTCAGATGAGTATTTGTAGTAGCTCTCAGCATGGGGTTAGTGGTTGGGCTTGATGGTCTTAAAGGTGTTCTCAGCATCAAACGTTTCTCCTTTCTGTCCAGACTGAATCTCCCTCTTCTGAGTTCAAACCATTACTCCTTGTCCTGTCACAACAGGCCCTGCTCAGTCTGTCCTCAGCTTTCTCATCAGCCCCTTTAAGCACTGCAAGGCCACCAGAATGTCTCCCTGGAGCCTCCTCTTCTCCAGGCTGAACAACCCAAACTCTCTCAGCCTGGCCTCACAAGAGAGCCCTTCCAGCCCTCCCACCATTGCTGTGGTCTCCTCTGGGTGTGCTCTAACAGGTCCATGTCTTTGCTGGGCTGAGGACTACAGAGCTGGCCCCATCACTTCTCTCAGCAGAGCAGTGACACCAGGTGGCTCCAGAACATCCATGGTGAGGTGACAGAAGTGGGGGTGCAAATACAGCCCATGGGGCTCTGCTTGGGCACAGCAGTGGCACAGCAGTTTCTGAAACAAACCTGGAGTGGGGGGGGCAGGGGTCATCTCCTTGCACCTGCACTGGTGGCTGTGGCCAAGCTCCTTTAGAGACTGGGGTGCAGGGACTGTGGTGGTGAGGGGTGTTCCAGGGGGCTAAGGACCAGCAGGAACACATCTTGCAACCCAATGAAGATGATGTTCTGACAAGCTTAGGCCCTAAATTAGTATTTTTAATGGAGGTGATGAAGTCACCATCTCTGAAGGCATTCAAGGAAAGCGTGGACATAGCACTCGTTCATCAAACCCTGTCCCCATGGTGGTGTTGTGTTGATTGTTGGACTTGCTGATCTTAAAGGGCTTTTCCTACCAAAACAATTCTATGAATTTCCTGGGGAGAAAAAATGAGTGGACTGAAGAGGACCTCAACAGGGACAGAATGGAAGTGCAGCAGAGTTCCAAACCTAACCAGATGGAGAACACAGCTGTTGGTGACCACCAGCTGTGTCCTATGTGGTCTGTGGGTTCACCTGTGCCATGGCATCCCCCAGCCTGACCTGATGTTTCCTGGGGTAAGTGCTAAAACTCCAGTTAAAAGTGTGATTAAAAAATAAAGGTCCTCATTTTGTCTGCTGGCTAGAGGCTTTGTCTAGGAATGACCTTCCAGACTTCTGCCAGCCATGCAAGGACTT
The DNA here is from genome assembly GCA_013399775.1 of Semnornis frantzii. NCBI lineage: Eukaryota > Metazoa > Chordata > Aves > Piciformes > Ramphastidae > Semnornis > Semnornis frantzii. The sequence goes on from VWYK01075402.1 coordinate 37,245, forward strand.
TCCCAAGTCACTGCCCTCTCCAGCAGTGCTGGAGGAGGGGAAGTGACATTGTCCTACAGCCAGAGTCATCCCTGTGCCACCAAACCAAACCTGGCAGGAGGGTAGTTGGGTTCTCATCTCTGGGATGGCCTCTGGTTGCTGGAGAAGCTCTAGCAGCAGCTCACTGAAGGCTGGTGTTGGGTTGGGGAAAATCATGTAGAGGTAGGACTGGACACAGCAGTCCAGTTGTGGCCCCAGTAGGTGACAATGGTCCAACTTGGAGTCTTTGGCAGAGAGCTGTAGAGCTCTTTGGCAGTAGAGGGACAGAACCTCCCTTCACCTGCTGGCCACACTCTTCTCACATCCCAGGAGACCTTTGGCCTTGTTGGCCATGAGTGCACATTGTTGGTTCATGGATGGTGACAATGTCCACCAGCACTCCCAGGTCCTTCTCTGTGGAGCTGCACCCCAGCAGCTCACCCCTCAACTGTATTGGTGTGCAGGGTTTCCCTCCCCAGGAGCAGGACCCTACATGTGTCCTTGTTGTACTCCATGAGGTTCCCCACCCAGTTCTTTGTCAGAATGGCAGCAGAGCCTGACAGGGAGTCAGCCACTCCTGCCAGTTTGGTACCATCACCAAAACAGCTGAGAGGACATTGTCCTTTCCTTCAGGTTGTTGATGAAGATGACTGGATCCAGTCCCGAACGCTGGGGACCACCACTAGCCTCACATCACAGCACTCTGAGCTCTCTCCTCATGCCCCTTCCCACCCCACCTCACTGTCCACTCATCTGACCTTCCTAAATTTCCCTAGCAGGATGTTCTGGAAGACAGTGTCCAAAACCTGGCTGAAGTTGAGGTAGACACCATCCCCTGCTCTCCCCTCATCTACTTAACCACTCACACCATCTCTGAAGGCAGTTAACCCAAGTAACCAGGATGAAGCTCAGGCTAGAGGAGCACTCTCAGCCCCTTACCACAGCTGCTGGAGAAAAGGGAAGGAGAAAGCTCAGCCTCTGCCAGGAACCCTTTTATTTAAATATATAAAACACGAACTTTGGGCAAACCATTGTCTTCTGCTCGTTAAATAAGGTGAGAGCTGGGGATGGATGCAAACCAAGGAGCACAGCCACCTGCAGTGGCTTTATACAAGGGGGAGGCCAAAGGGGTGCAACTTTGTCACTACAGGTAAAAAGGCAGAGAAGCAACAGTCTGCAGGTGGCTAGAGGAGGAACTGTTCTGAAGTCAACATCTTTGCAGAAGCAGCTGTGGGGCACCAAAGCCAGATTTCAGCCTGTGTTTCACTAGTTCACCTCTGAACTAGTGACACCCAAGAGACGCTTCACTCAAGATGGTTTCTCCCAGATGTGTACAACCATCCCATCTTCTGTGGAGGAGAAGGGCAGCTGAGCAAAGTCTACACAGATGCCTGGAGAGAGGCAGAAGCTCCTCTGTACTACCCTATATGATCTACACAAGGAAGAGATGTTTGGAATGAGACTGAAGCTCCTCTGGACTCCAGCTAGGCTAGAGCTGGGGTGGGCCGAAGCCTCTTGTCCCTTGAGTTCCCCAAAGTCCTTCACTACAAAGCGGCAGCAGGGACGTGGATGCACCAAAAGCAGCACAATGAACCAGCTCAGAAGACTTCTATGATACATCAGCTTGAGTGTCTCTGCCCTTCCCACCAAGCCAGGGCAGCTCAAAGCCTCCTCCTGTCACCTCCCCAGCATTTCTGTGTTTTCAAACTCAACTCCAGGTGCCTTCAGAAGGAGCTGCTGGAAGCCGTGGTTGTGAGGCGTCTCCCAATGTAAACCCTAAGGATGAGGAACACAAGGTCAGTGAGCACTGAACTCCAGACAAGCTACAGCACATCAGGACTCAGGGAATGGTTCGTGTTGGAAGACACATAAACCATCTAGTTCCAACCACCTATTGTGGGCAGGGACACCTTCCACTAGACCAGATTGATCGAGGCCACATTCAACCTGGCTTTGAACACTGCCAGGCTTGGAGCCTCTAAAACTTCTCTGGGCAACCTGCTCAGCATCTCACCACTCTCATAGGGAAGAATTTTTTTCCTCTTCCTTATGTCTCATCTCAATCCATCCTTTTCCAGTTTGAAGCTATGGCCCCTCGTCCTGTCACTCCAAGCCTTTGTTCAAAGTCCCCCTCTCGCTCTCCTGTAGCCCCCTGCAAATCCTAGAAGGCTGCTCTAAGGTCTCCCTGGAGCGATCTCTAACGTGGGTATCAAGGCAACACCACCTCGGGTCTCCAAGCTGGGTGTTGGAGAGAGCCTGGAGAGGTCTCCAGTCTTCTCTCGGGTCTCTCAGCCACAGAGAGACCTGAGAGAAGACTGAAAGGAAATCCCATCAATATATACAAATATCTGAGGGGTGGGTGTCAAGTGGATGGAGCCAATCTCTTTTTGCTGGTCAGCAGCACTAAGATGAGGAGCATTGGATACAAACTGGAACACAGAAGGCTCCACCTCAACATGAGGAGAAACTTCTTTACAGTGAGGGTGACGGCACTGGGACAGGCTGCCCAGAGAGGGTGTGGAGTCTCCTCCTCTGGAGCCTTTCAAAACATGCCTGGATACATTCCTGTGCAGACTACCCCAGGGGACCCTACCTTGTCAGGGGGTTGGACTCAATCTCTGGAGGTCCCTTCCAACCTCTAACATTCTGTGATTCTGTGTTTTATTGCTTCTCTTCTTACCTTGTTTTTCTGGTTGTTAAACATCTCTGAAATCCATGATCCTCTCCTTTAACCACCACCTCCACCTACTTCTTGCTATTTCTCTGGCCATGATGTGCCACCTTGGCACATTTTCACAGCTCCCTATATTGCATCTTCTTTTCACACACCTCCTTCAGCCTAAGGAAGTCATTCTTTTGATGTGTGACTTTCACTGATACCCAGCACTGTTAATCATCATGGAACTGCTGAAGGATCTGGTCAGGAGCAGTTAAGGGACCTGAGGTTGTTCAGCCTGGAGAAAAGGAGGCTGAGGGGAGACCTTCTGGCTCTGCACAACTCTCTGAAAGGAGCTTGGAGCCAGGTGGGGGTTGGTCTTCTCTTAGCAAACAAGTGCTAGGACAAGAAGAAATGGCCTCAAGTTGCAGCAGGGAGGGGTTAGGTTGGAGATTAGAAGAAACTTCATGACTGAAAGGGTTCTCAAAGACTGGAACAGGCTGCCCTAGGAAGTGGCTTGAATCCCCATCCCTGGAGGTGTTTAAAGGAGAGAGATGTGGTGCTGAGGGCCATGGTTTACTGGTGGCTTGGCAGTGCTGCACTAATGGTTGGACTCTGTGATCCTAATGCTCTTTTCCAACCAAATGAACACTGTGATTGTTTGCTGTTGTGTTCAGCACCACTAGAGAAGTTCAAAGCTCTTCCTGCCTGTCTCCCTTCCATGGAGAAAAGGCTGCTACTCAAAGATAAATGGGCATCAGAATTAGGCCTCAGGGACAACAGGTTAAAACTCTGTCTGCTTGAGGTTTTTGAAGGGGACTTACCCTAGGCCAATGGCAAGCAGGTGAGAAAGCAGCAGAGATGGAAGAAAGACCTTGAGGAACTCAGCTGAGAATATCCCACCTTTCTTCATCACACTGGTGTTCCTCATGCTGAGCGTGGCTGTGCGCCGGGGGTGCTTGAAGAGGAACTCCCTGGGGTTGGGAAGGAGACAGACTCAGTGTTTCCACAAGCCCAAATGGCTCTGAGGTAGTCAAACCTCCACCTGAGACCACCCTATGTCAGGAAGAGCACTCACTTGGGTGGGATGTTCTCTGGCCTGCTGGACCAGTCCCATATCCAGTCTGCATTTCTCCTCAGGAGCCTCTCCACTTCTTTCCTCCTTTCCAGAAAGTCTTCTTCAGACTGAAACAAAGCTGTTATCAGTTTGCAGAGCTACAGCAGGTGGGGAGTCAGCATTGCAAGGCAAAGCTCCTCTTCTGAACATCTCTGCTCACTTCTTCCATCCCTTTCCACCATCACTCCTACTGAAGCATTCAGAGCTCAGATTGAGCCAGAGGAAAGATGGAGATCCACCTCCAAAGCTGGATGTGAGTGGGAAACATCATATCTCACATCCACATCCTGTGTTTGTCCCAGTAAAGACTACCTCAGAAATAAAATCCCAGAACCTGGGATTCAAGGCTAGGTTGGATGAGGTCTCCATCAACCTGGTCTATTGCAAGGTATCCCTGCCCATGGCAAGGGAGTTGGAACTAGATGATCTTCAAGCTCCCTTCCAAACCAAACCATTCTATGAAGTCTATGAACCTTGCATTTGATCCTAAATACAGGGCCTGAAACTATCTCCAGTTCACCCAGCAGCTGGATGCTAGGGCAGAAGACACTTTCTGCCTGATTTCTGAATCAGATGAGGAGCTGGGGATCTCTAAGTCAAGGGAAACATTTTAGTCTATTAAAGCCTTTTGGAGGAGTTTTGGGAACACCAGTGAAGTGAGCCCAGGTCTATCTGCAGCCATCTGTGCAGAAAACCCACCCAAAAACCCTCCCAGAACAACAGTGGTGTGGTCTTCAAGTGCATCACAGCACAACTGCTGAGTCAGAACAGAGCTTCTTGCTTAATGTGTGTACATGAAATGGAGCCAAGCTCTTGAGATAAAAATAGCATCTGACTGCATAAGTCAAACAGCTCCAGAGGCAAACAGACCCACGTGGGATGGGAGATAAAGCTGTCCAGGCAACTTTCTGATGGGCTTCTAACTTTGGAGTGTTTGTTTTCCAAGTCTAAACTGGCTTGCAGTGTCTGAAGGGGCTTCTGGAAACAGAATGAAAATAATTTCTTTACAGTAATATATTGAGCTGATCTAAATTACACAGAACCTAACAATGCCCAGCTGGGGTTGGAATCTCCAGAGAAGGAGACTCCACAACCTCTCAGCCTACTCCATGGCTCCAGCATCCTCACACCAAACAAGTTTCTCCTCCTCTTCAGGTGAGATCTCCTGGGTTCCAATTTGTGCTTGTTGCCCCTTGTCCTGTCACTAGGCATCACTGACATGAGTCTGGCCCCTTGCTCTTCTCCAGGCTCAATAGCCCCAGGGCTCTCAGCCATTTCTGGTCCTCCTCACAGAGATGCTCCAGATCCCTCAATATCTTCCCAGCCTCCACTGGGCTCTCTCCAGTAGTTCCCTGTCTCTCAAGCTGGGGAGCCCAGAATTGGACACAATACTCCAACTGTGGCCTCACCAAGGCAGAGCAGAAGGGTAGAGGAACTTTCCTCAACATGCTGGCCACGTTCTTCATACACCCCAGAAGACCACTGGCCTTCTTGGCCACAAAAGCACATCACTGGCTCATGGGGAACTTGTTGATTCTGCAAAGACCAAGTTACTTCAGTCCCTCCATGATAAGCTTCTCCCCTCCTTCCCAACACTGCTTTCCAAAAAACAGGAGTGAGAAATTCACTCCCCCAAAGCCGGGTGAGACTCACCTGGAAGCTGTTCTTCTCTCCACTGCTGTGGCTCTCTAGCTCCAGAGCTCTGTGGCTGTCCTGAGGTGTCTGGGAACGAGGAGGGCTGGATTTGAAGAGAATCCCAAGTAAGAAAGAATCCATTGAGTGGTTTTTGACATGGTCTGGGGCCTGCACTGGAAGCTAGTCCATGAGGCTCATCTGTGCCATCCTGTCAAGAGCTGCAGTGCCCTGACCATCTCTCAGTGGTGACAGAATCCAGACACCATACCCAATTCATCTTTGGTTTTCTAGCTACCTGCCAAGAACGCTGCTGCTCAAAGCTGTTCTCAGCTGCATGAGGCCTGTGCTACCTGGCTAACCAAAAGCAGCCATCAGTGAGCAGAAGTAGGGCTTGGTTTGACTTCCAACAAGCCCCAAGAAGAAGTTCTGCAATCTGCTTTCTATTTTGTGTCCTGTAGTTCATTGTGTTCCTCAAAATAAGCTTCGGGCTGCAGCCTTCAGAGCCCATCAACGTCAAAGCAGTGAATTAAGAACACTGATAGTTGTTTTGTGGTGTTCAACTCCTGCTGTGCTTTGCACACCAGAGGCAGGGGAAGTCTTCAGCAGTTCCCTGAGAACTTGTCACAAACACAGCTGCTTTTGATCACCCTTCCCTGACCCTTCTGTTGCAGGCAACAGTGTTGGTGGCACTCTTAAGGACACCACTGAGACTCCCTGCACAAGAACTAACCCATCCAGTGACAGCCCAAAACTCAAGATGACAACTTCATGAGATGGGAGAACTCTTCTGGAGCCCTCTCCTCTCTAACATCAGGACAAGCTTCTAGGCAAGCATTGCTCCAGTACTTAAATATTGGTGTGTTAAATGCAACAGTTGGCTCTCTGCGGGTGTGTGCCCTGCCCTGGTTTGACCTGCAACAGACCAGATTGGTGGCCTTGCTTCTCAGCTGTCTCCTGCAAGTAGCTGCACGACCAGATGGAGATGGCCACAGACTTACAGAAGCTTTGTTGCAGCCATCCCCGCCCCTTGAGCTCAAAGCTGGCTTTGTGCACTGGTGACCTTCACCTCTGCCCACACCACAGCATCTCCTTACCTGTCACAGTGTGAACTTTCTCTTGAGCTGCTTCTCCCAGACTCATGCTGAGCATCCAGCAGGATCTTCTCCATGTCGCCGTTGTGGATGGAAATGGAGGCTGGCACCTGCTCCTGACCCGTGGGGGTGACAGTGCTGCCACTGCCATTGCTGCTGAAGTGGAGTTCCACCCAGGACCCTGCTCGGAGTCACCAAGAACAGGGCGAGAGTCAACTAAGAGGGACTGTGTCAGAAGCAGGTAAAGCATGAGCCTGCTGACCCTCCCCAGTGTGGTGCAGAATGGTAGGGGTTGGAAGGGACCTCTGGAGATTATGGACTCCAACACCCTGCCAAGGCAGGTTCACATGGAGAAGGTAACACAGGAATACATCCAGGTGGGTTTTGAATGTCTTCAAAGAGACTCCACAAGCCCTCTGGGCAGTCTGCTCCAGCACCCTTAAAGAAGTTTTCTCCTCACGTTCAGGTTTGTGCCTGTTGCTCCCTGTCCAGTCACCACTGAAAAAAGCCTGGTCCCATCCTCCTGACACCCATCCTCAAGGTATTGATCACCATTGATGAGATCCCCCCTTGGCTGCTCTTTTCCAGACTAAAAGGCCCCAATTCTCTTAGCTTTTCCTCATCAGACAGATGCTCCAGATTCCCTCAGCATCTTCATAACCCTTTGCTATAACCTCTCCACAAGTGCTGGCATACAGCAAAGGGCTACAAAGATGGCATCCCACCTAAGAAACATGGAATGTCAGAGAGCAGGGATTTTGTTAGCCAAGTGGGAAGCCTCATAGAGCTGAAACAAAGGTGCACTCCAAGCCCTGAAAATCTTGGATTTCAGGGTATATTTAATATTTTTTATTCAAGACAGCTGGCAGCCAAACCACATCATCCCAAGGCCTCTCCCTGACCTGTACTTATTTATAGGAAATATTTGAGGCTTAGGAGGCTGTTTTGTTCAGCCTTTTTCCCCACAAGCATGTGTAGATGTCAGAGTGAAGCAACAGAGAGGGTATGTGGCAACCAGCAAATCATGTGCTGGCTGCACGTAGGACATTTAACACCCGGGGTCACATGCCGCTTGCTGCTTTGTTGGTTTTGGAAGTGTGCTGAATAACAATTCTCTCCTGGGGCAGCAGCAATCCAGACACAAAAGGGCCTGAAATCACCTCAAGGCACCAATCCAGGCCCAGAAGTCCGTTATGCCCTTTATAAATAACTTCTCAAGAGACAATGTTCGAATTCTGTCGCCGCCTATGGAATTTATCCCTGTTTCTGTGATAAACAAACAACTGCAGAGCTTGGTAGGTGGAGTGAGTCCATCCCAGAATAGTTCGAGAGAAAGGGAGCAGGTGAACCCACCCCCAAACTGGACTGAACACAACAGGAAGGGTGTCCAAGGAAAGGGAGAGGCACAAACAGGAGTGTTTGGGCTGTTCCTGCTCTGTAGGAAGAGAAGCCGGGAGGGGGGTGGGCACTTGACAGAGAAGGGATTCACAGAACGGCAGTTCTGAAGGTGTATAGAAGGGGAGAAGGCAAGGTGGAGCAAAAATATCAGATGAAGGGAGATACTCCACTTGTGAAGAGATAGAAGGGTCATGAATTAAATGAAAACACCAGAAAGCCACCCTGCTCCACCTCCATTAATGACATTAATCCCCCTCATCTAAACAGCCACAAATTCTTTTGCATGGAAACCTCCTGGGTTACCAAAGAGCGTTCTTCTGGATGGCCTCTTACTCCACCATGCTTTGTTTGTGTTCTTCCTCTCCACGTGACCCCACGTGTCTGGGTGCATGATCACAGCCAAACTTTCTCCACTCTTCCCCTCAACGCTTCTCAAAGCCCAGGTGGTTATCAAACAATGATCACAAACACCAAAACTTCAGAGAAGGCAGTGTCCAGCTTAAGAGTTTACTGTCTACCTTAAGAACATCAGCCAGCTCCTGATCTACCTGCCATGGCTCCTTGCCATATCCCTAGAAAGGTCGGCCCAGATGATACTTTGGGGTCCCTTCCAACCTGGCATTCTGTGATCCCAAGCTCAGTTTCTGCTCCTCCACTTCCAGAAGCCAAACAGCTCTGTGGGCTGCACAATGATTTGCACGCATGGTCCTACACTATTTTCCCCTGCTACTTGAGGCTCACTCACATCCCAGCCCTCACCAGCAGCAACAGGACAAGGAACAATGGTAGAAGCTGGAAGCCAGGAGGTTCCATCTGAATAGGAGAAACTTGTTTGCTGTGAGGGTGCTGGAGGCCTGGAGCAGGCTGCCCAGAGAGGTTGTGGAGTCTCTTTCTCTGGAGGCTTTCCAAACCCATCTGGATGCCTTCCTGTATGAGCTGCCCTAGGTGACCCTGCTTTGGCAGGGCAGTTGGACTGGACGATCCCTCGAGGTCCCTTCCAACCTCTAACACTACGATTCCATGAACTGCTTCTTAAAGCAGCCCAACTCTGGGTCCAGCACGCCATAAACCATGGAGCTAATAACCCTTCTAACAGAAGGATCAGATACCACAGGTGCTTTACACATTTCCCTTTTTCTTTTGGGTGCTCTTGAGAGCCAGATTGTGTCGCTGCACTTGGAACGTGTTGCTCTACTACCACTCGAAGGAGGTTGTTGTTTTTATGAAGTTGGAAGTATAACCAGATAAGAGCAGGTGTAACGTGGCACTACAAACCAAACAGACTACATCCTGGGGAACGATTCTGAAGAGATTGAACTTCTATCACATTTCAACGCAGGGTTCAGGCAGTGGGAGTACAGATAGCATTTTAAAGTACTCATAGCATTTTAAAGTACTCGATCAGCTCGGGAAATCTTAATTTCTTTATGTATTCACAGCAAAATTCCAGGGAAAGACAGGGATGTTTCCACCGACCGCTAAAATCACTGCGTAAGCCACACAGTTTAACGGGTAGTCGCACACAGGTATTCCCCTGGCAAGATGAATTTGCCCTGATTGTTCCTTACCACAGCACAGGCGTCTCTGGTAACGCAGCCAGACTCGCCGACTCGGCTGCACAACCCAGGCACTACGGCTTATTAAACGTAACCTCGCTTTCCACCCCAGTCATCATTTCTCTGCGTTATTAGGAAGTCTAGTGAGCAATTACCGCCAGGCTGCCGCACAGTCACAGGCTAAGGGCCGGGACCCCGCCGCAGCCCCAGGCGGAGCGGGTACTGATGCCCCGCGGCGGCAGGACGGAGGGAAGAGCCACGCCGAATCTTACCCAGAGACAGACCCCAGAGCCCGTTCCCGCCGCTGGACACCCCGCCTAGACAGCGACTCGCTCGAGGTTGCCGGTACACACCGCGGTTAACGGCTGCGAGGCGCTGCCCCGAGGCTGCGCTCTTTGCAAACCGTCCAGAAGGCCGAGGCCGGGCAGCGAGAGCAAACCGCCCGCTCTAGAATCTCGGTAGCGGCCACAGAGACAGCGCCAGGCCTCCCGATAAGCCCGAGGCCCGCCCGCCTCAGCGCCGCCCGGGCCTAGGGGCACGGCGGGCGGTACGGAAGGAGGCCGGGCACCGCCACGGACACAGTCAGGCCCCTTACCCTGCAAATTCTCCTCCTGCGGGCTGCTCCGCGACATGGCGCCCTCGCCGCTGCTCTGCCGCCCGGCGGAGCCACAGGCAAGTCCCAGGGCCCTCCGGCCGAGGCTGGACACGCGTGGACGGATCGGCGGCCCTCCGCCGGACGCGCACTGACAGACTGCTGACCGCCTTCCCCCTCCAACCGCTACTGGACACGCACCAACCCACCGCCTCTGCTGCTGCGGGGCTTGCCCCCCTGACGTCACGCGTCGCCCCGCTGCCATTGGCCGCTGCCATGGGGCGTGACGTCGAGACGTCAAACACCGCACAGCTTCCATTGGCTACCCCCGCGGGGCGGGCGACGGAGGGAGTGGAGCGCTTCATGACGGCGCCTCGGGGCTGCCTGCAGCCGCTGTTGCGGGTGTCTCGCTTTTTGTCACGGCCTTCATAGTCTTTCACATCACCACCATGGTCCTTCCAGGTCTCATCGTCTTTCAGGGTCCATTACACCAACATCATGGTTCCTAAGGGTTCCTCCAGGTCCCTCGGGTCCCTCAGGGACGCTCGCACCACTATCTGAGGCCTTCATGGTTATTTAAAAGCCCTTCAGGTTCCCTCATGCCACTATTACCATTCCTCCAGATCCCTCAGGGTCCTTCGTACCACCATCATGGTCTGTCATGTCTCTTCAGGGTCTTAAAGGTTCCTCGACAGTCCCTCGCACTGCCAGCGGCAGATTGTCAGGGTCTCTCATGGCTCCTCAGGCTCCCTCTTGCCACTATGGTGGGAGCCATTGGGGCAGGTCTGCTGCAGGTCAGTTGATCCCCTTAAGCCTCTAGATGATGTTTAAGGTCCCTCACAAGTCTGTGACTCTGTATTCCTATTAATATGCAACCTTCACAGGAAGACAAGGGCAGGATTTTTTCAATATGGGCAGAACTTCTTTGCTGAAAGGGTCACAGAGCACTGGAACAGGCTTCCTAGAGAGGTTGTGGAGTCTTCTTCTCTGGAGACTTTCAAGACCCATCTGGACGTGTTCCTGTGTGACTCACGCTAGATTATATGCACTGGCAGTGGGGCTGGACTCGAAGATCTCCGGAGGTCCCTTCAAACCCCTAACATAATGTGATCCTGTGGCCAAGCACTGACTGGAACAGACTACCCAGCGATGCGGTGGAGCCACCATCCCTGGAGGAATTCAAGAAGTGTGTGGACACGGCACCTGGGTACGTGTTTTAAGGTGTCCTTGGCCATGGCAGGGAGGCTGGAGATGAACGATCTCTAAGGTCCCTTCGAACCCAAACCACTCTGCGATTTCGCGATTCTGTGATTCAGGAGGCTGGAGGCTGCTTTCGGCTTTGGTGCCCGTCCTGCAGCTCTCTGCTGCTCTCTGCTGTCCAACAACTCTCCCTTCACACCCCGCTGCGGAGACGACATCCAGGCAGCCTTGGACACAGAAGGGTAAACTCAGCATCCCAGGGGTGTACTGCTCCTCTCCATGTGAAAGCAGAATGCAGTGTTGACGGAAGAGAAAACTCCATGCTACACGATCAAGAAGGAAAGGGATTTGCAGGAGAGGTACAGGAAAAGGTTACAAAAATGCTGAGGGGATTGGAACGTCTCTGTGATGAGGAAAGGATGAGAGAATTAGGACTTTTTAGTCGGAAAAAGAGCAGCCTGAGGGGGGCATCTTATAAACGCTGATCCATACTTCAAGGGTGGGTATCAGGAGGATGGGACCAGGCATTTTTCAGTGGTGCCCAGTGAGAGAACAAGGGGCAATGGGCACAAACTTGAACACAAGCAGTTCCATCTAAAGATGAGGAGCAACTTCTTTAACTTAAGGGTGCTGGAGCCCTGGAACAAGCTGTCCAGAGAGAAGGTGGAGGTTCCATCTCTGGAGACATTCCAAACCCTCCTGGTCATTGTGATCCTAGGCAAGCTGCCCCCGGATCAGCAGAGGGGTTGGACTGGCTGATCTCTGAACATCCCTTCCATGCTGGGACTCTGTGACATGTAAAGGGTCACATGCACAACACACACACCAACCCAAAACAACAGTTTTAGAGCAAATTATATTCTGCGAGAGAAGGCTTCATGAGGGACACAGAACTGCTTGAGAAAGTCCAGCACGGAGCCACAAAGATGATTAAGGGAATGGAACATCTCTGTTACAAGTGCAACCTGAGGGAGCTGGAGCTCTTCTGCTTGGAGATGAGGAGCCTGAGAAGTGATTTCATTCACATTTCTAAATATGTCAAGGTGAGCGCCAGGAGGCTGGAGCCAGGCTCTGCTGGGTGATGCCTGATGACAGGACAAGGGGCAATGGGCGGAAGCTGAGGTATAGGACGTCTCATTTAAACATGAGGAGGATTTTTTTTCCCTGTGAGGGCGACAGAACACTGGAACAGGCTGCCCAGGGGGATTGTGGAGTGTCCCTCTATGGAGATATTAAAAATCTGCCTGGATGTGTTCTTATGTGATCTGCCATAGGTGATCCTGCTCTGGTAGGGGCGTCGGACTGGATGAGCTTTTGAGGTCCCTTCCAGCCCCTGACATTCTATGATTTTATGATTCTATGATTCCATGATTGCGGACTGCCTGGCTCCCTGGAGCTGTCTGAGACCCCAGCCGCTTTAGCGCCTCCGTGGCCTGACGGCATGGCTTAAAAACACCGCAACAGCGCCACCGACAGGCCAATGTGCGCGTCGCACGTTGCACATTCCTGGAGGCAGAGCCAGCCCCGCAGGGGCTGATGGGGGAGCGGCAACTTCCGGGCAGTCACATGTGAGCCGCGCGGCCGACGGCTGCTCTCCCTCTCCGCTCCTCACAGCCGCACCGCCGGCCTAGCCGCTCCACACCGCCCGCCTCCCGCCAATCAGGTAATAATCACCTCCTTTCAGTCACAGACAGGGACCTGCCTCCTTAGGGACTGAAGAAAGGCGATGCTCGAGGTCAGATTCAGCTTAGCGGTAGGTGTTGAGCACGTTCTGAAGTGCTGTTTCACTGGTGTCCTGAGGCAAGGATGTGCTGGCCGACAGAGGAGTGCCAGAGGCTCTCCATGAAGCCCTCTGCCTTTCCCAAAGAGGAGAGAAAGGCAAGAAAGAGAGACTGATGGGATGGGACAGGAGTTTGACCAGCTGGGATGGAAAGAAAAATAGTCCCATGAAATAGAGACAAAGGGATACAAACCAATGTGGAAGCCAAGCCCTGACGGCACCACTGGTGGTGGGGGCAGACACTGGGAAGGTCCCAGAATGGACTCAGGAGCAGAAGGAAACTGTATTCAGGAGCTGGATTCTGGCACTGGATTCAGGAGCACAGGGTTGGGGAGGGAAGGCAGAAGGGGCAGAGTATTCCTGGGACACTGGCCAGTGGAGAAGAGGCTTGGCCCTGCTGATCCCTCAGCTTTCTCCTGATGATGCTATCCATGGGCTGCAATCCCTTGTTGGGCAGCTGTGGGTCCCCTGTCCTGGCTGCTCCTCCCTGAAACTTCAGCCTAAGGTGTGGCACAAGCTGTGGCAGAAGCCATGGCAGTGCCTTTGGTGTGGCCACAAGCACGTCACAGGCAGAGCCTTTGTGCAGCCCAGCCCTTGGCAGGAACTCTCCCATCACCTTTTCCCTGCTAGAAGCAGCCCCTGGCTGTGCAACCCTGCCCTGAACTTCAGCAAGTGGCTCCCTGAGCAGAGCCTAATTGGGGAAGTTCCATCCCTGAACGGAGCCAGCTCTGCTCCAGCTCGTACCAGGACATCTTGCAACAGCTGTGAGGAATAGTTTTAGGTGTTAAACAAACCCTGTTTGCAATCTCAAGCTGGCTATAAAGTTGTGTCAGTTTAGAAATGGATGGTATTGATTGAAGCTTCTTTGCTTTCTCGTTGATACGAATCAGTGATCTATGCTAACTTGGACACAGTGTAAGATGCATGCAGCCAGAGACCTGTCTCAGCGCTGATCTAGTACAATCATAGAACCGTTTGGGTTGGAAAAGCCTTCTGAGAGGAGTGAGTCCAACCATTGACCCATTACCACCATGGCCACTAAACCACATCCCCAAGTGCCATGTTCACAGCTTTCTTGAACCCCTCCAGGCATGGTGACTCCACCACCTCCCTGGGCAGCCTGTTCCAATGCCTGACCACTCTTGCAGCAAAGAATTTTTTCCTAACCTCCAACCTAAGCTTCTCCTGGTGAAATTTCAGGCCATTTCCCCTTGTCCAGCAAGCAGATTGATGTCATCTGCTCAACACATGATGAAGCTCATGGCTTTCATGACAAGCCTTCTAGTCCTCCCCAGCTGCATGGTGCTGCCAGGTTTGCTCACCTCAGCAAAGCACAGGAACTCGATGCTCTTTAAGGTCCTTTCCAACCTAAACTATTTTGTGAGTGTGATTCTGTCCTTAAAAGCAGCTTTCAAAAGAACTCCTTGTTCTCCTGTGGGTTTTTATCACTTAGTGGCTTAGTTATTAACCACCTGGCTGCCTCTGGAGATCACCCAGGATGTATATGTTTATGCTGTGCCTTTCCTGGAACGTTGTTCATCATTAACCACCACACTGAGCTCATTTCTGAGCTGCTGGTGCTAACCCAGACTGTTGATGTGAGGAGCTCTGACAGAACTGCGCTCTGTTGGTTTCACTTATGTATAGCTGACTCTTTTACACCAAAACAATCCTCATGTCTGCACCTCAAATACTGGGTTTGTCTTTGAGCCTCTCTCTCCGAGAAGGACATTGTGGTGCTGGGGCATGTCCAGAGAAGGGCAGTGAAGCTGGTGAAGGGTCTGGAGAACACATCTGGTGAGGAGCAGCTGAGAGAACTGAGGTTGTTCAATGTGGAGGAAATGAGGCTGAGTGGAGATCTTCTGGCTCTCTACAACTCCCAGAAAAGAGGCTGGGGCCAGATTGGGGGTCAGTCTCTTCTCTTCTTCCCAGTAGCAAGTGATGGGACAAGACCAAATGACTTCAAGTTGTGCCAGAGGAGGTTTAGGTTGGACAATTTCTTCCCCAAAAGGGTTGTCAAGCGCTGGAACAGGGGAGTGGTGAAATCCCCGTTCCTGGAGAGGCTTCAAATCCATGGAGGTGTGGTGCTGAGGGACATGGTTTAGTGCTGAGCTGTCAGTGCTGGGTTAATGGTTGGACTTGATGTTTCAAAGGTCTCCTCCAACCTAAATAATTCTGTGATTCTATTGCAATCACTGGGGAGGAGGCTGAGAAGATTCCTGCCCAGCTCCTCTAGCTATCTGCAGACTGCTACAGGCAAAACCCCTGTGCTGAGCTGTATCAGTGAAAGGTTACAGACCATGTGCTGAGATGGCACTTTGCAGCCAAAATCAGAACCTTGAACCTCAGAAAGACTTGTACTGATTTGCTTTCCACCCTCTGAACTGGAAGACACTGTGACCATTTCTGGTGTTAATCAGACAAGTGGAGCACATTTTTTCCATCTCTTGTTTACTTTCTGACTCGTTTTTTTTTTTGAAGTTTGTGGATATTTTTGTGTTGGACACTGGTGGATCCGGCTCAGTCAGATAGAAATTGAGAGAAGAATGTTTTTGACCCCAGCACTTGGCAGCTGAAAACAAAACCCAGTTCTCCGAGTGATGTCAGTGGCCAATGTGCTCTTGCTTTCCATCATGTCCAACACTGCTCCCTCTGTTCCTTGTTTTACTGACAAACTGCCACAAAATGGTGCAGTTCAGCTCTAAAAATAGCAAACAGTTGTGTTCACCCAGGGCTTCCAGAGCTGCTGTTTGCATAGCTCTGGGCAGAGCCACAGCCTGTCCTTGCGTTGTGAGGGAGGTGGCTCCTGTGTGGAACTGAGCAGCTGCATGGGATGTGTCTGATTTGGTGGTCTGCTTATGGTGAGGTGGGCTGAGCCATGGTGAGATAGCTTCACTTCAACACATGTTTGTGTGATAAAGGAGCAAGGAAAAGTGCTGGGTTCTTGTCCAAGTTGAAGATTCCTGGATTTGCTAGAGCACCTGTGTCTGTGTTCGGTGAGGGCAAGTGTAGAGTCCTGCCCTTGGGGAGGAATAACCCCTTGCACAAGTACAGATGAGGGAGTGTCCTGATGGAAAGCAGCTCCACAGAAAAGGACCTGGGAGTGCTGGTGGACAACAAGTTCCCCATGAGCCAACAATGTGCCCTCATGGCCAAGAAGGCCAAGGGTCTCCTGGGGTGCATTAAGAAGAGTGTGGGCAGCAAGTCAAGGGAGGTTCTCCTTCCCCTCTACTCTGCCCTGGTGAGGCCACAACTAGAGTATTGTGTCCAGTTCTGGGCTCCCCAGTTCAGGAGAGACAGGAAACTACTGGAGAGAGTCCAGGTGAGGCTCCAAAGATGCCAAGAGGCCTGGAGAACCTCTGTGAGAAGGAAAGGCTGAGAGCACTGGGGCTGTTGAACCTGGAGAAGAGCAGCCTGAGAGGGCATCTGATCAATGCTCAGCTCTTGCTGATAAAGGGCCTGTGGGGGGCAAGAGACTGGGACCAGACTCTTCTCACTGATGCCCAGTGACAGGACAGAGGATAATGGGCACAAACTGGAACCCAGGAGGTTCCATCTGAATGGGAGGAGAAATGTCTTTGGCATGAAGAGTGCTGGAGCCCTGGAGCAGGCTGCCCAGAGAGGTTGTGGAGTCTCCTTCTCTGGAGAGATTCCAACCCCACCTGACCATTGTGATCCTGGGCAAGCTGCTGTGGGTGCCCCTGCTTTAGCAAGGGGGTTGGACTGGATGATCTCCAGAAGTCACTTCCAACCCCCCACTCTGCTGTGATTGTGTGAAAGGAGAGAAAGTTTGGGGTCTGTGACTTTGGTAGCCAAACCTAAGAGGTTCTGTTCTTGCTTCTTTCCCGCACTAGAAATTTGGTGCTGTCTCTGTCCTGAATGTTGGTGTGAAGTAAATAGAAATTGTGTTCTCACTGTTGCCTGAAAGTGCCCCTATACCTCTGTCACCTGGCCTTTTCTGGCAGGTTAATCAAGTGTGGAGCAGGGGGGTGAGAAGCACAACCCTGGTTAACCACAGAAACAGAAAAGAGTTTCAAGGAAACTGGTGAACATTCATGTTTCTTGGCTTTGCACTCAACTGCTGCACAGAGTTGGGGGCTCTGGACATGGAGAAAAGCAAGATTTTAAATGGAGAGTTCCAGATCTGTAGGTATTGTTTAAAGGGAACAGAAAACCAAACCACGCTGGGAAGACACTTCAGGGAAGGTTTCTGCTTTCCAGCTCTGTGTTCAGATGGCTCTGTCGTGGCTGTCAACAGCTCACTGGCATTCCCTGAGAACAGTCCCTGGTCTTTGCTGTCAGGAAGAGATTCCAAACCAATACATAAGCCCCAGATCTGAGTTCTTTCTAGGTTATTCTGCAGTGTGGGGCTGTTAAATACCTTATAACTAAATGCATTTGCAATTCATTTCTGGGGTCAAAGGCAGTGTTTGGGGTGAGGAGTGAGTAGTAGAAATGAACAATTCTTCAGCTATGAAAAGTAGTGGGAGACAGCAAGCCAGGGGTCAGAGACCCCCTGCAGTGCTTCAATTTTCAAATCATGCTTTATCATGGCATCATTAAGGTTGGAAAAGACCTTTAAGATGATTGCATCCAACCATTAACCCAGAACTGCCAGGTCACCGCAGTTAGTGTCCTTCAGCACCACATCCCCACGGATTTGAAACTGCTTCAGGGATGGGGGCCCCACCACTGCCCTGGGCAGCCTGTTTCTTACAGGAGCCTGTAAAGACCGCTGCCTGCTCTCCACCGTGTCTCCGTGTCATTTGAGGGCATGGAGACGTTCAGCAGTGACAGTTCTGTAGGAGGCAAGCTCCAATGCCTGGCCCTCCCTTCACACGGAGGAATTTCCATGTAACTTGGCTCCGTCTCCTTCGCCAGGAGCAAGTGCAAAAGCTGCTAGCTATTTTTAGATCCGAGTATCTTTCAGATCTCTGCCTTTTCCAGCAATTTAGCTGCTGCTGCTGCAGCTGCAGGAGGAGTTCAGCAGCTTCTGCTGCTGCTGCAGCCGCAGGAGGAGTTCAGCAGCTTCTGCCTGTGCTGGATGCAAATCCTTGGCTCTGTAATTCAGCTGAAGACGCCAGCCCTTCTAGCAGCATCCAGGTATGCAGGGAGCTGCCTGCCCTGGAGCCGAGCTGGTTTTGGAGCAGAAAGCTTGATTGGGATTGCTGAAAGGGAGGGCTTTTGGTTGTGAGGAGCCGGTGGTGACGTGCCTGCGCTCAGCTGCAAGCTGCAGTGACACTGCAATGGCTGAGGGGCGGCTGCTGGGGCTTGGCTGTGAGCTCATCCTCCCTGGAGGGAGCAGGATGGACAGAGCAGCCCCCAGCCTCTGCAGCCAACGTGGGAAATGCAGCTCCAGCCTCTCCTCCCTCCCTTAGGCTGCTCCAAGTCTCCTCTCCTTGGGGGCTGTGCACGGTGAGCAGATTTTACTCTGCGGTTGTTTTTTTTTCCCTCCTTCTCCTCTAAACGCTTCCCCGGACTGACGAATCACTCCTCCTCCACTACTCAGAGGACAGATGGGAAATCTAACCTGGTGCAGCAGGGATGGATTTTACTATCTTTTTGGGTTTTTTTATGTATTTTTGAGCTTTTTGCAGCGTGAGTGGTAAAAATCCTTTTAGGTCTGTCTGCTTAGGAAGAGCCTACAGGTTTTCCAATGAAGTGCAGTGTGTGGAAGGAGTGGTGCTGCCCTGGGGTGCATCGCAATGGAGCGTGGCTGTGAGGTCAGTCCTTCTGTGTGCTTGTCAGACATCAGTGTGTACGTTGTGCTGTATTTGTTGCACTGTCTACCTGAAGGCTGTGCAGAATCCCTTGTCAGATGTCCTGCTTTGCATTCTGTTTGGGATTCCCCCCTCCCCCTCTCCTCCCC